>MQRK01225319.1:23660-34542 GCA_001938485.1 Girardia tigrina
TTTCGGTGGAAATATATTGCAATAAAATTTGATTTTAATGGCGTTCTTAATTATAAAATTTTGCAATTATTTTTTAAATTTCTTATATATATATATATATATATATATATTACAAATCATTTTGAGACTTCTTTCATATTAAATACATTTTAAAATTCACATTCTCTCTAGATGATCTCAAGCGTCGATTTATGAAATATTCATTATCGTTTGATTACAACGTCGATCGAATTGATGTACAACAAACGATAGCCCAAATTAATTCTTCAGTAACACCTGTCCTTGAAAGTTTGTACGAAACGGCTGAAAATTGCCGCTCCCTTATCGTCAAAAGTAAAGGAAAGCGTGATAGTAAAAAATCATCCAAAAAAGTTAATAAAAGAATGGAATCTGTGGATGATAGTGAATTATCTGGAGGTTCTGGTATATGTTCATCTCAACAATTATTAAAATATTTGTACTTTCATTCATTTAGATGAAGAAAATCTACAGGATCTTTACGACAAAATGGAACAAGTAGTAATCGCCATATTGAATGATGATAATTTTGATGACCTCGGCACTGCCGGGAAAACTGCAGCAGTTATTTGTGAAATTTGCTATCCTTTTTTTGATCGCAAATTATTTCCAGAAGACCCTGACGAAGAGTAAAAAACGATTTTTTTTCAATAATTAAATTAAGATTTACTCTCTACTTTTGCATCTAGAAAACTTAAAGCCTCGTTATCGTCTCCTGTTTTTGTCCTTTTTCGCAACATCTGTTCCATGAGTACACAAGATAACAAACGAGAACTGCTCTTGCTTCTCTTATCAGAAATGCAGATGCGTCAACCTAGAGTTGGATATTATCTGCTTTATTATCTTAAAGTAGCGTAAGTATTTATTGATTTAACTACTTTTGTATTTTTATGCCTTGATTTTGTTATAATTTTCTGTCAATTTTTATTTTTTAATATTGATATTTTTGTGATGTTATATTAATTGTTGTAGATTTGTGGCGGATCCCGATTTGTCAACCTATAGAAGTCTTTGCAACAGTTTAGAAAAACCGAATCTAAAAAATTCTTTATACAAAGATTTAGAAGTTAGTTTCAATTTTTAAATATTTAATTTTAATAAAAAATAATCCTTTTCACTCATTAATGACATAAATATTGACATAATTTTGTGATTTTAAGATATTTAAATTGTGCCACCTCAAGCCAGTGTATGTTATATATCGTGGATGTGGCAACGCCTGCAGTAATATTCAGAAATATTACTCGTAGATGCTGTCCGTCATCTTCGTATATGCAGTTTTATAAATTAATTGCTTTTCCTGTTGGTAATGGACGACACGTCGAAATTGATCATTTTTTTCTAAAATAATCATTTCAATTGTGTCTGAATTTTTATAAGAATAATTTGCTCATTGTTTTTTGAAGTCAATTCAATTTAAATTTGTACTAAACTAAAATATATTCTTCTAACAACACAAAACATTATATTTCACCTTAATGGACAATTTGGAATTAATCGAATAAATTTATTATTAATGATATCATTAATATGATTTATTAACGTTTAGATGGATAATAAGATAATAAAATTATTGAAAAAAAGATTTTTTATTAAACACATAAAAATACAGTCGATAACATTAAGATAAAAACATTTTCCGTATACATATACAAATTTTAAAACAACACTCATGCATTAAAAAATATATTTATAGACAATATATTTCGACAGATCAACAGTCATCTTCAGGTCTCTAATTAAGAATCAATTCACCTGTATATAAATACAAAAATGATGATTATGTAATCGATTGCATGAAATCATGTAAATCAAAAAATCTCAATAAGCTGGTTGAGACTGCCGTTTGAACATTGATTTTAGGGCAACGTGACCTAATTAACAATGCTTCACACGACACTCTCTCCCACTAACTGTCAAAATGCTCACACAGAATTTTGAAATTATCAATATTAACATTACATTTACATTTTTTCCTATGTTCTGTTCTCTTACTCTCTTTTCGACCATGTTCTTGAATTCGTCTACAGAGATGACGGACAGTCTCTCCAATGTATGTGGCATCGCACCCATTACATTTATATTCATAAACAATATCAGAACAAAGTGTTAAAGGTGTAATAGATTTATTACTGAACATATTTTGAATTTTATGAGATCGTGATATAATTTTTAAATTTAATTCATTGTTAGTTGCTATTAACAATGCATTTTTAAAGTTTTTAAATCCTTCAGAATAAGGTACAATTAAACAATATTTAGGCATATTATTAATATCTAATGATCCTTCGATTTCTTTCTTAGATCCACATACATTGGTGCGATGCCACATAAAAAATGTAAATGTGATGTTAATTTTGATAATTTCAAAATTCTGTGTGAGCATTTTGACAGTTATTGGGGGAGAGTGTCCTGTGAAGCATTGTTAATTAGGTCATGTTGCCCTAAAATCAATGCTCAATCGGCAGTCTCAACCAGCTTATTATCCGTTCAGTCGGGGAAGGCTTATATTGGATCTCTACAAGAATAAATTTTCATCCATCTCCAATTAATTGAAATTTCAAATTATATAACACATTATTATACAGGATAAAGTGACTTAAGCGTGAATTTCAAAAGCTTTTATCTGCGAATTCTTCAAACCTATACCATTCCACAGATTGCGAATCATATCATTATTTCAACATGATTGTTTTCCTATTAACTATGGGATAATTGCTTGGAAAGCCAATAACACGTATTTTACTCCTTCTAACATTCTTGTTAACTTTCAGGAACTTCGTGCGTGAATCACAGCACAAAGTATTATAATCACTGTAAAAATATTGACATTGAACGTTGCAATATCTGGCAAAGGGTTTTCAATTTTTGTCTAAATGTGAATTATTTAAAGTCAAGAAATGCTGATTATTACTAAAATTAAAAATCTTGTAATATGTTTGTAATCCAGATTTTAAATCGAATTAATATATGCTAATTTAGTGACAATCAAATCTTCGATAATGCAACTTTCTAACAGTCATATGTTTTATGTCTAAACATACAGAAATTAATAAGTTTGAATTTTAAATTCCTAAAGCAGAGGTTCTCAGCCTTTTTTTCCGAATGACGCACTCGACACAATACATGAAATTTTGTGACACACCTGTTATCAAGCGAAGTTATTATGTAACTTTGAGGTTTTCAAAGTATTAATTCTAGACTCTAGTCAAGTGACACTAGAGTGTAAACAGCTCTGAAACTTACTTATCGGGTTCTTGGTTATTTTCGTATGTATAGTGGCGCCTCCGGTGGGACGAGATCAGGTCATAGCTGTCACTGGTGCGACCATGTTGATGTTTTGACCTGTTTTATCGAGGATGGTTAACCGCAATCGTATTGATTTTATTTTATAACAGTATACAGTCTACAGTGTAGACTCTACACTACAAAGTTGAATCTTGAAAATTATTATATAAAATTTAAGAGTATTGCATATTATCAAGCAAATCATCGCGACACACCTGCGACACACTGCCGATCCAATCGCGACCACCGGTTGAGAAACACTGTCCTAAAGGACAATAATTAAATTAATTTAGCTAAATATTAAATTTCAAAATGGAAATTGTTTTTATACTCATTAATTATAATAATATTAAACATATTTTATCATTTGGATAAATTCTTTTTCTTAAAATTTTCTCATTAGTTAATGGAAATTAATTAATTAATGATAACCCATTAGAAATAATTATTGCTGAATTTATTTTTAAATTAAAATTTTTGTTACAAAAATAGGAATATAAAGAAGCAAATGAGTTAGAAAAATAAAATCAATAATAAACAATAAAAGACATAAAATAAAGTGGAGTTTTTTTGCATTTTTTCCTACTTTTTGAAATGTGTTGACTCAATTCTAATTTAGTATATTCAAAGGCGCCTTTCAATTGCTAATCTAACTTTTGAACTCAATTCAAAATCTATTAATAAAACTATAATAATTGCTTGAATTATAGGAATAATTGCTTTTTAACACTGAGTCTACGATCATTATTTTCTAGCTGTGAAAAAAAATCTTATAATTCAAATTTTATTAGACTATTCTCTTTATTTATTTTTACCAAAAAGCAGTATCATAATTAAAATTTGACCTAGAGTTAGGAAAGGTAAGTTTGATTAAAATACATGTAAAAATTGATAGTTATTCAAAAATATGAATTAAAAAGCAACACAAAGCTTCTTTTATCTCGTTTTTCGAGCAATATTTAATTTACATTGATTTTGCATGATACCTATTACGTGACCTACGTGACCTACGTAGCGTATTTTCTAGAAAATAAAACAGATCTTATATTTTAAAAATATATGTTTATAAGCCCCTTTAATCTATAAAACACGAAAAAAATTCGTTCAAATTTCTGAATTCTAGCTAAAAAGGAAACTTTATCGATGTCTAAAATCAATTGAAAATAATCATACTAAAGAGTCCTAATGACCGAATTTGTTGTTAATATACATGCAGAATGTAACCGAGCATTACATAAAGACTCATAAATTGAAGATGTCTTGAGATGACTCACTGTTGGCAGCCACAATGTTTTCTAACGGTTAACGCGATTAAGATATGAAAGCGAATGAATATTTTTGATAAGACGCTATTTTATTTCACTATTTTATTGGACACACAAAATACGTCTTTATCGAAAATGTATGTTATTATTTTATCTTATTACAAGAATATCATTACATTTATCAAAAAAAAAACATTTCGTTCCTTCTTCTAAACTTAAAAAAAACTCGTGTAAAATTAAAGAAATTTTTTTAAAAGTACTTTAATTTAACATAAAATTATTAATTTTCGATTGAAATATTTGAAACAGTAATTTAAATTATTTTTTAAACATTTTTATTCAAAACAGCTTCTGAGCAATGACGATTCCAAATTGATGGTATTTTTACTTCCCGATCTCTATTCAGCTGTAAGTCATTATGATTATCAAACAAGAATCATTTATTTGAATTAGTTCTCTAACGAGATGGTGGGCAGTCCAAAATTTGCTCATTTGATTATCTCATCTTTGGATGCAGCAGAAATCAATGAATTGGGACTTGAGATCCAAAAGAAAAATTTAGTAATGTTTGATTCAAATTCAGTTGTTGAAATATTAAGTAAAATAATAATATTTTTTATCAAAATGAACAATTTTTTTCCAAAACAGAAGACAGTCTTGATTGGGGTACAATTGAACAATATTTTCTATGGGAATTACTGTTAGCACATAACATTACATCGAAACATTTCTATGGACTTATTCCTTATTTGGATTTCAAAAGTATATTTTGAATTTCTATATTTAAAATTAATACATCTATTTCCGTCATCAAGAACATCCTGAAGCTATTTTGCGATTTTCAAATTTCCTCAGACAAGAAAAGTAATACAAGGAAAATATTGCGAAAACATTAATCGCGAAACATTTGTATTTCTAGACCGAATCCCGAGTTAATTAAATTATTACTCAATCGAGAGGTGGAGCGCGGAGATCAATTTACATCGACCCTATTGCATTTCTGGAGTTCTGAAAGCACGTCGACAAATTCCAAATTTGTCAGTATTCTCCACACAATAATCTCGGCTTCATTGGGTAACAACATGAAAGATAAGAAAAAGAATCGGTATGTTTTCCAATTCGAATATTTACAAACACCATTTGATTGCGATAATTATATACGAACTAGCAAAAGATCCGTCACATGTGATGGGTGAGCTGAATTTTCGTCTTTGAAAGTTTCTGTTTTACTTTTTAAATCGTAATTGTTATTAGGGTGAACAAAAAGTCTTTTCATATTTTCTACGTCTTTCAATTGTTTCTTATTACCAAATAAAGATATTTTATATACATGTGTTATATGTTTTTAAAGCTCTTGAACCGCTCTATCACAATATATATTAAAACTTCTAATTATTCGTTAATATAATTTTTATGGTCTTTTAGAAAAATCGTGGAAAATTTTGAAATTCGAGTTCTTTTACGCCATTACTGGAAACAGGGCTTAAACGCAACTGCAGCAACAAAGAAGATATGCGAAGTAGAAGGCGATAATGTGGTCTCAAATCGTACTGCACAAAATTGGTTCAAAAGGTTCAATGAAGGCGACTTTGACCTCGGAGACAATGCACGTTCAGGCCGACCTATCACCGTAGATTCCGGAGCAATTCGTGAAGCCGTCGAGACAAATCCGTCAATAAGTACTCGTAGATTGTCGGCCGAACTCGATATTCCTCAAACATCCATTGTACGACACCTTCACGCTCTTGGCAAGATCAATAGACGATGTCGAGAAGTGCCTCATGAATTGACATAAATTCAGGCCGAAATTTGTCAAAAATTGCTGGAAAATCCGCGCGATGACCGTTTCATCCGTCGAATTGTAACTTGCGATGAAAAGTGGGTTTACTTCAGTAATCCAGACCAACAAAATCAATGGTTGGACACCGGACAAATGGCGAAACCGGTAGCGAAACGAGATCGTTTCTCAAGGAAGGCACTTTTGCGTGTTTGGTGGAATTTCGAAGGCGTTATTCACTTCGAGCTGGTTCCAAACGGTCGTACCATCGACACTTACCTTTACTGCACCCATAACATAAAATTATTAATTTTCGATTGAAATATTTGAAACAGTAATTTAAATTATTTTTTAAACATTTTTATTCAAAACAGCTTCTGAGCAATGACGATTCCAAATTGATGGTATTGTTTAAATTTTTAAATGTATGCGGCACTTGGCGTGAAATACCGCGCTTTGATCAATCGAAAGCGAGTTCTTCTACAACAGGACAATGCAAAACCGCACACCACCAAACAAACAAAGGAAAAATCAAAAATCTCGACGCCTTTGAACTTCTTCCACACCCAGCGTATAGTCCGGATCTTGCGCCATCCGACTATCACCTTTTCCGCTCTATAGCACACTTTCTTCGTGGTCACAGCTTCAATAATCTGGCCGAGGTCGAAAACGGGTGTCACCAGTTCTTCACTTCTAAGAACAAGGATTAATACTGCAGCGGGATCGCACAACTTGCCCATAGATGGGTTCAAGCTATAGATCCAAATGGCCTTTACTTTGAAACTTAAATGTTTTTTATTTGTTGTAAAATTATGTTTAAATTTTTAATAAAAAATACGAAAAGACTTTTGGTTCACCCTAATATAATTTATTATTTGTTTCGAATTTGGTGTTGATTTAACAGTTGGTCGATTTCGTTGGCTTCCCGGCCTCTTTCAGTTAAGGCGCTACACTGACAGAGACGTCTCGATGCGGGCTATTCATATTGACCACGTCCTTACGTGGAGTCGCTCCGGTACCTCTGCCATTTCGCATTTTGATCATAGCGTGACCGACAAACAAACTTACTGACATTTTAGACAAATATTAATTATTTAATTTATTATTAATAATAATTTTTTCATTTTTTATGTAATAATTATTTTTTAATTGTTCTATTAATTATTTTTTTTCAATTTATTAAATTTTTGTTTATCTTTTATTTAATTTGTCAATTTTTTTAAATTTAATTTTTTTTAATAATTCTATTGTTGTTATGAAATCGATCGAAAACCGTACAAGTCGTTAAATGGTTAAATTACCACCGATTTTTAACACGAAATTTCGTGAAAATTTTTATAAAAAAATAATAAAATACTAATTTATTTGGAGATTGGCGATTTTTGTCACTTATTTACCAATTATTTTGCTAAAAACTAGGTATGTGCCGGAATCCGGTTTAAATCCGCCGGAGCCGGTTTTCGGCCCTTTTTACAAATCCGGCTTCGGCTATGGCCATAATTTGGCCGGTTTTATGCCGGATTTTGTAAGGGTATACAGATGTACAAAAGGGCAAATTTGAAAAAAATGAAGTCAATTTTAGAAATTTTTCAGTTCTTTCCTAAAATTTTCTGGGATTTTTAATTTTCACTAAATTGTCCTTCAATTTTTTGAGTCATAAGGCATATCTACATATATATTTTCTACATGTAGTCAACGTTAATAAAGAAATAAACAATTTAGGTGCATCGATTAATTTGTTTTTCAATAATCAATATTGTACTTCAAAGAATAACAATGGAATTTCAAAATAGTATATTGCATTTGTTCACTATGACCGCTGTAAATACCAGTGTACTGCTGTCTTTTAATACTATTGAGAATTTTCATTCAACAAGTTCTACGTTGATTTCCTCCTCTACAACCACATCAGTTGAGTCTCTTAAACCACCATCTAAGAAATCACGGGTAGAGAGCTCTATACTTTGAGACTGTACATCAAAATCGAACTTGGAGAATGTCAGACAAGTCTATGAATGCGAACTCATCGGAAGTAAGAAAGTTAGTGGGAGAAGGAAGCAGCACCTGGTGGAATGTCTCAGAGTGGACACACATTGGATCTTTGGAGACAATTACAGTGTCGGAGAGTTCAAAAGAGACATTCGGCAAGAGAACTAATCAACAACAGAAGCATAGATGGAGAAGATTTACAGACGTCCATTTTTTTCCAAGATTTTCAGTGTCCATTTCGCGGATGTTACGCGTCCACCGTAACAGCCAAAGGTATGTACGGTCATGGTACCAAGTTCCATGGTTGGTCTTTTGCAACTGGCAAGGCGACTGCTCAGAGGCGGAAGGCCACTGACCCCGTAGGAGGCCTATCGGGGGGGGGTGAAGGACTTTAGTTTGGGTGGACCCTCTAAAGAGCCTTAGGCTCAATACCATTACAGAGATGGGAGGCCCACATTTATTAATATTTATTGATTTGATTATACTTTCTCATCTTCACTTTTTTTTGCGAAATATAAACTACTTATAATTTATAAGTAGATTTTTTTTACTAATATTGTTCAGGAACTCCGAATTTTCCGTTTTTCCCATTTTGAGGCCTTAAAAACATTATTGTTTTTTTCATCAAATTTTCACATAATCATTTATTGTCATCGAGAAGGAGTAAGTGTGCAAAGATTGAAAAACAATCGATTGAGTAAAAAGCCTTCAAAAATAGATTTCTAAATTCTATGGATACACACATATATTCGAGCACACAAACACTCGAACTACTTTAGCTAAACTAAGAAATCTCTTATTATATTTCCACCATTTCAGTGGATCTTCTGTCCGTGAGACCACTGGTTCAGACAGGTACTGGAATACTTTTGACTCGATGTCTGCAGATATGCACTGTTGTTCAGTGGGTGTTGACTGGAAGATCTCATCAACACATTCACAAAGTATAGAGCTCTCCACCCGTGATATCTTAGTTGGTAGTTTAAGAGACTCCACTGATGTGGTGTTAGAGGAGGAAATCAACGTTGCACTTGTTGAATGAACATTCTCAAATAGTATTAAAAGACAGCAGTACACTGGCATTTTACAGCCGTCATATTGGACCAAATGTAATTTACGATTTTGAAATTTCAATTGTTATTTTTTGAAATACAATAAGGTTTATGGAAAAACAAATTAATCGATGCACCTAAATTGTTTATTTATTTATTAACGTTGACTACATTTAGAAAAAATTGAAGGAAAATTTAGAAAATTTGGTAAGGGAATACAGATGTACAAATAAGCAAACGAAAACAAATTTTAGAAAAAAATTTCTAAAATTGACTTCATTTTTTTTAAATTTTACTTGAATTTTTCATTTTTTTCTAAAATTTGTTTTTGTTTGCTTATTTGTACATCTGTATACCCTTACAAAATCCGGCACAAAACCGGCCAAATTATGACAGGATCCGGAACCGGATTTGAAAAAAGGGGCCGAAAACCGGCTCCAGCACATCTCTAATAGAAAGTTATCTAATAAAAAGAATGGAAAAAGAACTAGATTTACTTAAAGTTTGGATACTCATTTGGCTTGCTCTTGGGAGAAGGACAAATGGGGTTGAAAGCTGGCTGAGTGAAGGAAATGAAACAATTTATATGTTTTTGATTATTAAATAAAAGTTTGAGAACTAAAAATTTTGGTGTTGCGTTAACATCAGGCGGGGTTAACATTTGTGACAATTTGTGAAATGGGGGTTGGCGGGTCTAAAATTCCGATTTTGCGTTACGTATTAAATGAACAGTCCCTAAATGATCTTCAATCTCCATTAGTATCGTGTTTTTATTAATGTAACTTTTTAAGACATTCTCAATTTGTGGAAGAAGGCGGGATCGATCTCATTAAAATTCTGAGCCATTTAGATTTCATGAGATTGAACTGTAAAAATATATCATGTGAGTTATTCTCTAGACATTGTATTGTATTAGCAAACATCGTTATTGAAAAATCCTTCTAGTTTTACAAGAGGAATCGATCCAGTCAGATTTGCAACAAGTCCTAAATTCCAAATCAATGCTCGATGAGATCAAATCAAGATTTTCCGAATTATTGGCATTTGTAGAAGAAGAAGACGAAGATTTTTCAGACGAAGAAAATGTCAATGAAAAAACAATTAGCGGTCGCGTTCTTAGAAACTTAGATTCCCGGAGATGCTCTCAGGACAAGAAAACCTATGACGATTCAAACTTTCATAAAGGTCCTGCCAAGCGACACTTGTTCAATAGTGCTGATTCATCGAGTTCTGACGATGATTCAGATACAGATGTCAATACTCGGAAAACACATTATCATTGCCGCTCAAAAAGACGTCTAATGATACAAGACTGAATGTTTTGGAAATGTTCGTATAGAAAATTGTTATGTAATATAATGTTGTATTTCTCTGCATTTTTTTCTAAGCTTATGAAAATTAAATTTTACTTTTTCAGTGTTTTTGTTCTTAATCTCATGAAATATTGTCAGTAGGGGAAAAATGTACCTTCTCCGGCACTTACCCCCCCCCCG
>MQRK01225327.1:0-10756 GCA_001938485.1 Girardia tigrina
ATATATATATATAGACTTAGATTAAAAAAACGCCATTTATAAATAATTTTATTTCGTAAAACTAGTTTCGCCTTTACAAGCATCGTCACTTAAAATGAATATTTAAACAAAATTATAAGTCATTAAAATGGTTTTCTGACTGTTACAATATCAATAATTTCCATATTATATATATATATATATATATATATGAAGTTATATAAACACCTTATTAATTCCACATTAAAAACATTATTAAAATAACAAAATTATTGAGTGGTCAGAGAATGTTTTGTTAACGCAAGTGAATATTGAAAAGCCGTTTGTTCTGTAGAATAGAGTTTACGAATTCTAGTTTCGTGTAATTGAAATGGAATCCGTTTCATTTGGTGAGTGTTTCGTCATTAGAGGATTGTGTTTCCAAATTCAATTATATTTGTAAACAATTGTTTCCGTTTTGTAATTAAATAATTAATTATTAACGAATGAACATGATAGTTTTTTGAACAAAAAAGAGTTTCCCTACTTTACATATCTGTATGAAAGGAAATTTTCTGAAAGCCTTAGATACTTTTTATAACAACAGTTTTATCGTTCAATCTCTTTCTGAATCAATAATTAATTATAAAAACCAAATAATTGGACCTTTGAAAATAATATAGCATAAATATAGTGTTTATATTAGCACTAATGTGATGACAATATTATTAAAGTTACTGTAAATACTGAAGGTCATAAAGTCGTTAAGATACACAAATGAGATCATTTTTGTATTTCTCGATCACCATTTTGAATATTTCTTTTTGAATAACGGCTCAAAAGCTGGCTATCAAGCAAGATTCTTGGTCATTGGATGCACTGTAAGAATAGAACTTCTTCAGTTTCAAAGGAAGTTCTGTTTATCATTATTGATAAAATACTTCAACATTTTAATAGAACATTTTAATGATTTTCTAAAGTTTAAATAAACAAATAGTTTTTTTTATTAATTTGATATTTCATGTTTTGAATTTACAGATTCTTATATCTTTGAATTCATTCGCAATTATTTCGGTGCAATCTTTGTTTTTTTTCTTTTATTTTTTACCGTTTAATTTATTAAATTTTTATTTAAAAAAGAACAGAAGAAAATTTTTGATTTGAAATTAATTTGTATTAAAAAAGAATAATTTATGAATTCAGTACACCTTTAATTAACAATAAAAATGAGCAAAGTAAGACTGTCTCAATTCTCAACAAATGATCTATCGAAATAGATTTTTATTAGAAAAATAAAATTGTTATCCTGCTTAATACTTTTAAATGTTCTTGAAAATTTTCTTTTTCGGTCTTGATGTTTTCATGTTTTTGTTTTAATATTTTTTTTGAAAAAATCTACTGTTTTCTTATAGTTTGTTATTAACAGAAGCTAGAGTGAAAAATTCTGAACCTGGGTCCGATGATTCAGATGATGAATATTTTTATGATGCAGTCGAAGACGAACACGTTTTTAGTGTATCTCTACCGAGACCTGTGTCACAGAATAATACAAAACCTGAAGCCAAGTATTATTAAAATAATAATATCTTATAATACTTATAATATTTGTAAACAAATCAGAATAAATGAATATGAATCATGTAGCAGTGATTCTGAATATGAAAAGAACAATCCACAGAATAGTTCTGTGGCACGAGTAATTGTTCGTTCAGGAGACAGAAAATCCAAAACAACAAATAAAACCAAACATCTTAATACCGGTGATTTGACCCAGTGCCACAGGAGAACCGTCAGTTCCGTATTTCCATCTCAGGTATTTATGACAAATAAGTAAAATATTTTATTTATATTCATAAAATCTTTGAAAAAAATATATGATTCATTCAAAAATACTACTAAAAAAATAATTGTTTGACTTGAAGTCCGGTGGGTGGTTCAGGTTCAAGCCCATAGGGATGCATCTTTTCAGATATAATCCGGATCGGAATTCTGATCAGAAGTGCTGTAAAGAAGTTAGCCACACACCATTCAGGAAATTTCATTCAGAGACATTGATTTTTGGAAGTTATCATCAAATTCTATCGCTAAAAAAAATGTATTTCCTATTGAATGTACATATTTTTACCTTTTGTCATTTATCAATTTCCGGATAAAACAATTTATTAATGATCCAGTTTAAGGTGGCTTTAATCTTCAGAAATATTTTCAGTCCAAATAGTGAAGTATGAAAATCAACTGTAGAATATCTATTAAATAAAATCATTTTAAATTTTTCAATTAAGGGTATTTAAAGGTTTCAAATAAACTTCTAAAACCACTAAAACTTGAAGATCACACTTTTTTCATGAAAGCATTTAAGGAACTAACATTACGTTGGATAAAGTTAATAGCAGTTAGTGATGATACATAGAAAAGGGATCGGTATGTTTTCTTAGCTACTATTTCTTGGTTGTTAAACTCCATTTCATTGTTTTACTACTTTTCTATTATGGGTTATCTTATTTAGAAGGAACGTGTATCATTTTTTTATAAATTTAGAATATAAAATATGGAAATATTTTAGACGTTAATTTGTATTTTTATAGCTTTAAGAAATTCTTTCATAAAGAATTTTTTTTAAATTGCTCTCTAGTTTGAGTATAAAATTTACAATCAAATAAATACCGAAAATTAAAAATTAAGCTCTCAAATATCGGACAAACAACATTTTATTGTTTTTTGTGAGCATTATGGATAAAATTTGTTATTCTGGAGATGATTATCATACATACAGTTTTACTCTGATTCATTTGATGTCTTATGTGCTGCATCGATCTGAGGAGACGGTAGCCAGTGACAGAAGTGGATGGAATATAAGGCTAGATGTAGATTTTACACCTACCAAGTCTTAAATCTTGTTGCTGATTTTTCTGGTGGTACTTTATTTTGCAGTTTGGAAATAAAGTTTGTTTTCACCGAATAAGTCTTGTTACTTTTCAAGTGTACATCGTAGATTGGAAAAAGTTTCAAAGCAATACATTTCAATGTTGATAGTGTAGTCATTTGGTTGTAGTTAAAAATTCAAAATTTCATCATAATAAAATAACCTGTCGAAATCACTTTTCTTTTGGAAAGGATAGAGAAGTTTTACATGTTGCTTCGATTGTGATTGATAAGGTAGACTCACTTCTCGTTTTATGTTACAATACGCTTCCACAAATGGTCATCCCAGTCGATTTCTTAGCATTTGCGTCAGATTTCGTCTACTTTGGAGGCATGTGCTTTGTTAAGTGATGGATCTTGCCATGGTGTTTTGTGAACAAATTGCTGGAGACATTTCCAAACTGTCTTTTGATTGATATCAAGTTTTTCAGTCAAATCAAAAGATCTTGATGACTTCTCACTATCAAAAACCGCTTGCAAGTCCCATCGAAAAAAATTGTTGGTCATCTTAAACATGGCCTTCTATATTCAGGTTGCGTTTATTAAATGTTTGAATCATCTATATATATTTTGCGGGACGGCCACAATTTCTCTTTTGGGATACACATCACAAATTGCTTTTGTATCAAAATTCTTTTTCCAAATATAATTCAGTAACATATAAATCTAAAATTTTGTGGCTTCTACAAATAGAAAAAAATCATTAAATTTGCGTAATAGTCTAATTTTTATGAATACAACTCAATATTCATCAAAAAACATGTGTACACCGAAACAGTGAGTCATGATTGAACATGATTTGAACTGAATGAACACACCACAAAAATATTTTTATAATTATTATTTTAATACAGCGCTTGAACTTTTACTTTTACCTAATATAAGTGCTTATTGGTTTTATGGTGATATAAGATCAGATAATATGTGTCCCCTAAACTGGTTTGATTAATAGAATAAAATAGTACCAGATTTGGAACCAAAAGAGTCCAGCAACTCTCCTAGTGTATTCCTCAGAACAAAATGAATGTTTAAAATCTTTAATACTCAAAGTTTCGTGTGGAAAAACAGTATTATTTTTTGGAATGCTTTATTCCGTGATTCCATTCACCTTATCTTTCACAACAGTTTTTAAGATTATTTTATATTCAATCTCAATCAATTTAACACATTCTGGATCATCAACAATGTTCTGAAATTAAGGAAAAATGGAAGTTCAATAAAAAGGTCCTTGTTAATTGTGGCATTATTAATAATTAATAATAGAATGATTAAATGTTATTAGAGAAATTTAGATTAATAATTCATGTAATACTTTGTAGAATGTGTTTTAATAATAATAAATAATTTGAGTGCGCCTTTTGTTTTATACTACAACAATGGCGTCACGAGCTTTCTCACCTCTCAATTTAGAAGGACGAAGACGAAACGGAATGTTGGCTTTCGAGGCGAAATGAGAATGGAAGAAGCAACAGATAAAGACAAAGAAGGTAAAAAAGAATACGAAATAACAATTTTCTCAGTATGTTCGGATTTGAAGCCTTGAAAAATTGAAATCGGCAGCCGCTCCTAAATCGCTACCGGAATTGAAGTTTGAGGATATCTCAAACAAACAATTATGTCACTCATTCAACCAAAGGAACGTCTTCTAGTGGCGGAAAGGATCAAATTCTTATACGCTTATCAAGAACCGGATGAATCCGAAATTGATTTTTTAACAAATGTGAAAGGATTAGCAAAAAATGTCAATTTGATGATCTAAGAAAAGTCACGATGAAAATAAAAGTCAGCAATGAATCTCTCATTTCATGAAATTATATATAATTACCCTTTATAACAATCTAATTAGGTCAATAATTATCTATTTTATTTGGCTACCAATAATAAAAAGCAACAAAATAAATAAAAGTTGCAAAAAAAATAAATAGCAACAAAAAAAATAAATAAGCAACAAAAAAAGTAAATCAGCAACTAATTAAATAGATTAACGACGACTAATAAAATAAATTCAACGACTAATATTTTATTGCAACAACTAATTAGCTAGAAAATAGCGACTTATTTTTAATTATCGAAAATCGTTATTTTATGAAAACATATAAAGATATAATTCATATATCATATGAAATGCTTATAAATTTATAAAAAACAGTAATAAAGTTATTAGGAAATAATAACTTATTAATTAAACTATTTATTTCTTAGTATATACTAGCTTTTTAGAAAAACTTTCTTCTGACCGTAAAAAATGTAATTAAATATTTGATATTATATTTGTTTAAATAAAATTATTATCAATTCAGAAAAACTTATTTTTTAGCATAAAAATGAATAACTTTGAAAATCTCGATTATATAGACGATAGTGAAACATTAGAAGAAGCTTTACAAGTGAAAAAAGAACAAGAGGAGCTAATTTTGTTTACGATAAGATCCGCCAATTTGATGATAAAAAATCTGCAGAGGATTTCATCCGGACGTAACGGATCTAAATGGTCAGTGAAGTATACAAGAAGCACCAATGAAGGTATTAAGGTCTATTATAAATGTTCTACATTTAGAACTTTTAAATGTCCTGCAAAAATGTATTTGCTTCTAGAATTGAATAGTATCATCTAGTCCAATAAATTAGAGCATATTCATCTGGTTCAATATGCTGCTTTACCTTTAATAACCAAAAATGAAATTAAAAGAATTTTTGATGAAGGAACTAATAAACACAATGCCATTTTGAGAAGGCTGGAGGCAAACCAGATTGAAATACCTCCAAAAATGCAACTTATTAATTTTTGGCGGAGTTAAGGCGTAGACAATGTTGGTACAGTCAGCTTGATATTAATTAATTAAGGAATTGGTGTTATGAACGATCTACAATATCTGATGATGATAATCAGCCATTTGTTGGATAAACAACAGCTATGATATTGGTTTTGATAATGAAAACAAGGTCTATATGAAATTTTTTGGAACAACGACCGGATTACTCAAAATAACTGAAAAAATGGTAAATAACTTGCATCAGATGCAACTTATAAACTTATCTATCAAGGTTATCCGGTTTTTACAATGGGAACTATCGATAAGGATTTTTCCTATCATCCATTTGGCTTGGTGGTCTGCCTTAATGAACAATTCGATGATTTCCAGTTCATTTTAAATACATTAAAAAGTGCTGTATTTAAAATATGTGGAATTATATATGTCATCAGTTTTACTTGCTGATGCCGCCGAATCTATCACAAATATATTTCTTAAGGCGTTTGATCAATATGAGACAAGAATAGTGTTCTTGGTCTATGTGATTCGCAATTTAAATACAAAACTCAAATCGATTGGAAATAAGATCCTTCGTTCAAGTATTCTATCAAGTATAAAGTTTATGCAAATAATGCTATCTGAGTGTTTGTTTCATATTTTCATTAGATTATTTTTAAAAGAATATGAAATAGATAACGAACAAGTAAAAACATTTCTCAGGTATTTCGAAAAAACCTGAATTCAAAAAAACAAAGGATTGTTTGAAGGTGCTTCAGTAGGAAATCCCAGCACCATCAACGCTTTAGAGGCCAATAATAATAATGTAATAAATAATAAAGGAACATTTATGCAACGGAAATCTTAAGGTTAATTCCTGGTTATAATGTCTAATATTATTCAAAATTGGTTAAAGAAGAGAGCAAAAGAAAATATAAATCGTAAAGTTTTTACTGCTATACCTACAATCACTTTGGCACTATGGCAAAAATATTTTTATGCACTACCTCAGCCATAAGGTTTTTAAGTCATCAATGTGAAAATAATCTTTTAAATTTTTATGTTTCCGAAGTAGATAATGAGGTGAATACAAGTGATAAAGTTGAGCAATATGAGGTAACGAATTCTAGAACATTTAGAAATTTTATTGAGTTTAAATTGTTAATTGAAACTATGAATAAAATTGAATTTTTCAGACATAATTGGAATCGTAGCACCTGTACATGCATTCATTTTCAAAAATCCTACATCTGCCATCATATATTATGAATAGCAGTAAGATTTAAATTGATTACAATCCCAAATGAAGTCAAAAATCAGGTGCTAGGATGGAAAAGAAAAAGATGGTGACCCACTGAAACGACAACTACTTTATTATATCAAAGAAAAAGTTTTTTTGAAACAAATGATGATGATTCTCATATTCCAGATCCTTCGGTTTATAATCCTGGCAATTTAAATAATTAATAAAACTTTTGGTATCCGATTCGTCTTTTTAAAATCTATTTTTCTTATAAATAATGTTTTTAAGGTGGAATAATATTACAATGGTCTGTTAATATTTTTTTTTATTTAACTTGTCGCTATAATAAAATAAATTTGTTGCTGAATTTTATCTATTTTGTTTCTAAAAATTATTTATTTTGTTGCCAAATGATAATTTATTTGTCGCTAACAGAAGCCATAAATAGTTGCAAATTTTATTTTTTAGTCGTTAAAATAAGTTTTAAGCCATTCTATTTTTATAGAATTTATGACGAGTACTAATAAAATCATTTTACTTTTTAGTTTTTTATTCTAATTTATTTCTTATATATTACTGATAGAAATTCAACAATTAAAGAGAATTCACAAGAAGTAAATAATGTAATTGAAGATTGATGCATGATTCTGCAAGTGAAGATGAGTTCGATAATGATAATGATACTATATTGAGTACGGAATCGACTTTACCACGACTATAACTATTAGGATGATCATCCCTAAATTCGTATTATAATTTCATCCCATTTTTGTCTAAGATATGTTTTTCCGAAAATTAGTTCACATTGATACAGATCGTATAATGTTGATAAAATTTCGCTAATCATAAAACATTTAGTATAATCAAAGTTAATAGGGTATTTCTTTTTAGACCCTCAATTTTAGATGCTAGAGAAAATGCAATGGAAATTATAATAGTTCAAAATTTTAATTTTCCTTTGAGGATCTATTCAGTGTTCCGAAACTGGTGTATAGGATCCCTAATGGGAATGCCAGTATGATTGCGATTATCAGGATGCTGTGATTTTTCGAGGGAATCGACATTGCTGTGGACATAATACATCTGTTAAGATATAGTAAAATTCTTTAATTCGATCATTACTGTAAAATTACATTTAAGTTTACATAAACAATCCGGGAATGTTTGTAGCTGTTTGCCACCTGATGTTGTAGAACCATTAATCTGGGAATTATTATGCAAATACCGAAAAATCCGTTTTCCATACACCAAAAGCATATGCACAAAATTTTTGTTAATTTAGGAATATTGAATTTGTTAATTTTTTTGTGACAAATTCCAATACTAAATTGGTTTAGCACTGAATGAAGATTATTTATTATATTATGAATACAAAGCAAGATAAAGTATAAATTGATATGATTATCGGAAAACTTATTATTTTTGTGTCGAAGGTTTGTCAGTAATTGATGCGTTTTTTGTTTGTTCACAAAGGAGATCTAATTTGTCTCAAAGAATGTTTATTCTTTTGATGGTGAGACTTATCAACAGAATGGTTCTCGTTATTGCATAACTCATTTTATTGATACATATCTTTAAAAAATTAAAAATCAATCCGTGTTTATATATTATATTAGTGCAAATCATCATTATAACATTTTGTATTAGTGCATTTTATTAATGTATAAAATATATAAAAACGCTTTAAAAATTTATTTATTTGCTGCTTTATATTTTTGTTCTATTCTAGTCTATCAGTACGTCACATACATCGAAGGAAAGTCCGTTGACATCAGATTCTCCAAAAACATTTTTCAGTATGTCTGGAGACTCAAATGTTTTCTCAGAAATGAAAAGTGCCCAAAGTGTACCATCATTAACAATAAGCACAAAGGCAAAGAAGCCAGTTCGTGTACGACGTAATAAAATCACACCCAGGCCGAATATGAGCATCAATTTGTGGGGTATTATGAAAAATTGTATTGGAAAAGAATTGTCAAAAATCCCAGTTCCGGTAATATGCAATTATATCTATACATTATTGAACCATTTAATTTATTTAAAGCATCTTTAAACATATAATCATAAATGATAAAATGAAATCCGGATGATAATTTTCTATGAAAAACAAAACTCGACCATTTATAAATATATTTATGGAAATTATATTTCGACGGATCAACCGTCATCTTCAGGTCACTGATTAATAATTCATTCACTTGTATAAATACAAAAATTATGATTATGTAATCGATAGCACGAAGTCACGCTAATCAAAATTCTCAATAAGCTGGTTGATATTGCCGATTGAACATTGATTTTATGGCAACGTGATTTAATTAACAATGCTTCTTACGACACTCTCCCAATAACTGTCAAAATGCTCACATAGAATCTTGAAATTAACAATATTAACATCACATTTACATTTTCTCATATGTTCTGAAATATAACTCTTACTCTCTTTTCGACAATATTCTTGAATTCCTTTAAGAGATGACGGACAGTCTCTCCAATGTATGTTGCATCGCACCCATTACATTTATATTCATAAACAATATCAGAACAAAGTGTTAAAGGTGTAATAGATTTATTACTGAACATACAGAGTGATCATAGAGTAACTACCGTGTTTTAAACTGTAATAACTTTTGAATTATATTGTATTTCTTTTTAATTATAAAGGCATCTTGAAGCTTATTCTTTAAAATTTAATTAAAAGTACATTTTGTTTAAATGTATTAATTGTTGTTATTGTTTTAAGCGTAAGATTCAAAATGGATGTAAATCAGCGTGTAAAAATTGTTATTTTATTTGCGAAGCATGAGACTTTAGTAAGAAGAGAACTGCAACGACTTAAATGGAAAAATATTCCAACCGAAAAAGTATTAGAAGCATCTTCAAAAAGTTTGAAGAAACAGGAAGCGTTCTAAATCCCCAAAATCTGGAAGACCACCAATTGATGATGAAAATAAAAATGAGATAATAGAACATTTTAAGCAAGAACCCCAGTCTTCTTCAGAATAGCAATTATGAAACTTTTCAAAAGTATTACAAAACGACTCAAAAATGTTCTACAGAATTCAAGCCACGCAACTTTTGTATGAAGATAATTGCACTCTTAGACGTGTTATGTGTGAAACATTAATTCAATCGATAGATGCAGATGAAAATTTTCTTAGTATCCTGATATTCTCTGATGAGTCAACTTTTTCGAAACAAGCAAATCGGAATTGTAAACAGACATAACTGTCGCATTTGGTGCACTGAAACACCAACCGAAACATATCAGAGGTCACAGGCTAGTGAAAAAGTATATGTTTGCATGGGGTTGTCTTCAACTCATGTTTATGGGACCTTTTTTTATATAAAGAAACATAACAGCGGCGCTTTACCTGGATATGTTAAAAAGTTGCTTTATACCATCGTTATCAAGAACATGGAAACGGAAAGCTGTGTTCCAGCAAGATGGAGCACCAATCCATTATTCACTGATTGTGCGACAATTTCTGGATGAAGCGTTTCAACAACGTTGGCTGGGACGATGGGGTCCATATGTATGGCCGGTCAGGTCACCTGATTTGACACCACTCGATTTTTTGTGTGTGGGTGTATTTGAAGAATGAAGTGTATAAGAGAAAAGAAGAAACAATTCAGCAACTTAAAGATTTTATTTGTCAAGAAGCGGCAAAAATAGATGGTGAAATGTGCCAAAATGCCATTAAGTCTTTTCATGGATGCCTTAAACATTCTATTGATGTCGATGGTTATTCTGTTGAATATTATTATACAGTGCGTTCAAAAAGTAACTGCACCTGCAATTTCAAAACAAGAACGATATCCTGTGTTCTAAAAATCAATAACAAAATATTTTGAATAGTCAATTTTATGTGAAGAACAATGA
>MQRK01225334.1:4608-20138 GCA_001938485.1 Girardia tigrina
GACGTAATAATCTCTCATTCCCAGGAATGATCGAAAGAGGAGCCTCAGGCTTCCAAAAATATCCAAATTCGTTTCATAAACATTCTCAAAAAAATATTATTCTTATTAACCACCACAGAACCATCACCGACTGCCGTACGGCACCTATATACAACTTCACACAACCGTATGGTATATATTTTATATATTTATATATACATATAATTTTATACTCGAGACCTCAACAATATATATGAAAAAATATTAATTGATGTTATTTAAAATAGTATAATTTTTACACAATTTTCTTAATTTTCTAAATATATTTATGGATAAAATGTATATTTGCAGTTGAAAAATTATTTTTTATATATTTCAGTTAGATAATAATCAAAATATTTGTTTATATATTTAGATTTAATTAGATTTTAAACCACGATATTTTGAAAAAAATTAATTATTATTTTTTTCATTATGTTCCACCACTTCAAAAAAACTGAAAAAATCCTGAGTGTAAAGAAGTAAAAAAGACATTTTCTATGAAAATTTGGCGGAGACACTGTTTTAAAACGCCGTCAAAAATTGATTTTAATTTTAATTTATTTTTAGAAAATTGACTCCCATTGAGATTTATAGTATTATTTTTTTATGTATTCTACTAAGAATTAGGAAAAAATTTTTTATTGATTTATTTTGAATTTTACTTTTAAAAAATTAAAATCGAAAAACGGTTTTCTTTAAAATACTCGAAAATCGTTTAAGATAGAAGTCTGAAAATTTGGCTGAATTATTTTTATTTGATGTCAAAACGATTCCTCAAGTGTAAAATGAAAAACCGATAGGGGCAGATTTCCCTATTAAACCAGGCTATACAAATTCCTAGTCTTCAAGCTGTTAGAAACTCGTACTGCAGGTGTAGACCTTTTCAATCTAATCAATGATTTCGTGTACACCCACGACATTTACTAGTTTAACTGCATTGGAGTCTGCACTGATGGAACAGCAATATTTACTGGAAACAATAGTAAACGTATAAAACGTATTCAAGAAGTGGCTCCTGAAGCCTTTTGAACTCATTGCTTCATTTATCAGGAAGCTTTAGTAGCGAATGAATTGTCAAGTAACCTTCATCTTGTTTTGATTGACTGTATCTCCATAGTCAATTTCATCAAGAGTAGACTACTTAAATATCGATTGTTTTCCAAACTCTGTGAGGAAATGGGCTCTAATTACACTTCTCTCTCTTAAAAAGAAACTGGAGATGTGAAGGCAAATGATCAACTGAATGATATCTATATAATTTCCAGCATTGGACAATTTCGTGAAGGAAAAAGATTTGCAACGTGCAATGGAACCAATTATCATGAATCATCTCAAAATTTAGTGAAAACAACAAAAGTACTACTTTATTGGGCTTTGAATGAAACAAAAAATAATCAGTGTCTCGTGTCTCCTTTTATTATTTCATCAGACAATATCGTTAATGCATCATTGCCTCTTCTTGTGGCTGAGCAATTACTCGATGTATCCAAGGAGTTTTTCTATCAGTCCCTCTGGCAGTATTTTGAAGTTAATTACTACCAAAATACCAAATTGTTGCTGTATTTGTTGTTAAACTATGGCTTCAATCTGCATCTACATGGTCATGTGAATCAAACTTCAGTATACTTACTGCAATCAATAACAAAAGCATAAATCGGCTACAAGTTAAAATTGACTTGCGCTTGGTACTGACTAATAATGATCCCATCGAATCAATTTATTGTGTAGCCAATTAAAATATCACTCTTCTCAATGAATTTGTCTTTGTTGTTCAATGAAATGTTTGTTAAATAAATTAACTATTTATTTTATTTTGTATGGAGAACCTGGGGGATTCGACACCACTCTTTAAACCTGAGTATCGTTTAGTTGGGTGTTCCATTTTAAAGGGTGGTTAATTACCAATGTTCTTTATCTGTACGGATCTCTATTGTTGACTAATAATTGTTTCTACAAACTTGAATAATATAAAAACAAGAAAATAATGAAAAAACGACAAGGATCTTAATTGAAAAATTTCAACAATTTAATTTTAAAACTTGATATAATGATTGGGGTCGCAAACTTCCTTTGACAAAATTTATAAATTTTTGGGTGTACATAAAAATGTTTTCGTATTAGTTTTCTTTGTAAATTTTTTTTCATTTAAAGTTTGCATTACTTCATTTGCCGAGCCAAAAGCACAAAGTATTAAACCTCATTATAGGCATCTACGATCCTATATTTATGGTGGAAATTCTTCAAATAAATTATTAAAATAAGATGCACAAAGTCAAGTAATTATGCTTCCTTCCGATTTCTGAAGTCTAATTCAACTCTAATTCAACTGCAGAATCCATGACATCCATTGATGATGTTGAAATATTTTCAAAAAAAATTTTTAAATTACTCGAATCTTAATTTTCCAAGTACATATTTAATATTTCAAATGTTGATGTTTGCTTTGGATTTTGTCTACATGCATAATCGTGCATGTTTATATATAATTATTTTTGCATTGAGTAAAAATAACTTTTACTATAATTTCTATAATAAATTATATTTCTGAATTGTCTTTGGAATTATTATTAAAAGTTTCTTGTGACATCCAGGTTTTATTATAATTCAAAAAAAATGATTTACGCTAATAAATAAACAAACTAACTATTTTTTTTGAGAAAAAAATTTGTTTTATGAATCATAAAGCGGTATAAATACAAATTCTTATAATATTAATATTTTATTTTAATTTTATAAATTTTGCCTTTAATAAACTTTATCAATTTTAAATTACGATAACATTTTCAAATACTTAATAATTTCTTGAAATTTCATTAATAAAAAAAATTTTCTATTATCTTATTATAACCAAATTTTATAATTGTAAACTGTAACTGCATTAACCATTATTTAATAGTTTCGTTTAATTTTATCAATTAAAAATTCATTTTATTTAAAAAATTTCTACATTTTAATTAGTGTATTTTTTTACATTACTTAAAATAACATTTTTAATAACATTTCTTAATTCATAACATATAGTATCTTTTATACTCTAAAACTTGAATAAGTCACCGTGGGCAACTATTTTTTAACCAAGTTTTTCTCAAAAAATGCAGGAGGAGGAGAATTAATCGATGTATTATCAAAAATTAAATGAATGACTCCAATGGCTCCATTAAAATTAGTGTCGGGGCAAGTTTTCTACCATACACAGAACCAGCGTTTCATTTAAGTTAAGAAATATTTCAGGTTGAGGTATAAAATCGAGTTTTGGAGTATTTGTAAAATATAAACAAAAATTGATAAGTAGGAACAAAAGTAATTGATAAATAAATTATGTGAATACTAAAGCTTCTACATACCTGTTAAACTAATAAAAGATTGTTATTCAATACCTTTTGATTTATTTTCTTTTTCAGAAGCAGATCTCAGTTTTACAATGTTAAAAATCGATTGACAACAGAGTAAGTTTTCATATTTCTTTAGGTAATTTATATGAAAATAACGTAAAGTGAAAAAAATTGTTTACCACATTAACCCATTTCTCCACTAATTATATGACATAATTTGTTAATTAAAAACACTATTATAAGTATTACAACTTTTATTTCAAAGAAACATTAACACTAAACTTCACATAAAATTAAAACGGTACAACAATCAACTATAATTTTTTAATTTGGATTGCAGAGCTCTACTTGGTCAAGAGAATTTTTCTCCACTAATTATATGACATAATTTGTTAATTAAAAACACTATTATAAGTATTACAACTTTTATTTCAAAGAAACATTAACACTAAACTTCACATAAAATTAAAACGGAAACGCTCACCCAATTGATGGGTGCGGGGAGGGCCGCTAGTGAAAGAACCCCTGTGGTTACCAGGGTCGGTGTAGAGGACGCCTTCGGGCCGATGTATGCGGCGAATTTATTTATGTTCCAACCGGGCACTTTTGCTCAACGATCATCCAATCAACTATATTTTTTTTATTTGGATTCACCGGTTTAGTGCTTTAATACTATAATATAGTTGACCGACGATTTGCGTGTTTCGTGTGAAAATGGGTTAAATAATTCTCAGTCAGATAGCACAATTTGTTTAAAGTTGTTTTCTCCAATACTTCCAAGCACGACTGTTTGGTGGGTTTACCAAGTTTGTATGATGTATTATAATACAGTTTGTTTTGAAACGTCGTTTTCAACTGTTACCTTTTAATCGAAAAAAGTTTCCCTTGTCGTTTCATTTGTTACTTTAAAAAATTCTTAAAGAAATGCACAAAAAACCAATTTAAAGATAAAATATAGATATTTTAGTAATATATTTCTAGTAAATTCCTCAGCTTTTGTAAAAAAAGAGTGACTAGGAACTCAAAATGTTAATTATAAATTTTCGGTTGGTGAAAAGTGAAACTTAGATTTTATAACTCCTTTCTGGACAAGATGAAAGTTTCTTCATATCAAAGTCTTCTTTTTGAAAAGTAAGTAGCAAATATTAATTAAAATTTCAAATTATTATTATTTATTTATCAAAACTAAATATACAACTAGTAAATAAAAATAATATTATATATATTCTTTATGCTTTCAGAGCTCTACTTAGTCAAGAGATTTTTTGTCATCTTTTGTAGAAGTGAAATTTTTTATTACATTTACTTTTTATCTTTACTTTTTGCGTAATATAAACTACTTATAATTTATTTCATTTTTGTTAATGATGTTTCGATAATAAAATTATCATTTTAAACTTTAATTTAAAATATTTTCAACCTTAAAATTTGTCAATGTTTTAATTTATAAAGACACATTTGTTAAATATTTTGTAAATTCCTTTGAGGGATTTTAAATACTAAAATTCAAAAAATTATGCGAGCTCCCCAAAATCTTAATACATTCAATTAAAAAATATAAA
This sequence comes from Girardia tigrina, assembly GCA_001938485.1. NCBI lineage: Eukaryota > Metazoa > Platyhelminthes > Tricladida > Dugesiidae > Girardia > Girardia tigrina. The sequence continues at coordinate 9,524 of MQRK01225334.1, forward strand.
AATAAAACTTTTGGTGCACGTAATCGAATCAAAGAAATGGTTTTTGAACCTATTATGATTATATAAATGAAAGTAACGCAATGAGATTAAATCCAGTTTTACTAAATATTGGACCGAGAATTACATCTTATAAAGGGGGAACTTTATAGAGAGGTTTTACTGTATCAGCAAATTCTCAATTCATATTCAACACAAAACTTTGTGTTGTATTGTAAGACAAAAGGTGCGCTCAAATGATTTATTCTCATTAAAACAAATTCTACAAAGTATTACATGAATTATTAATCTAAATTTCTGTAATAACATTTAACCATTCTATTATTAATTATTAATAATGCCACATATCTCTCATTCTCATTAATAAGATCGGAAATCGGTCACTCATATCGCTTTGGTCTTTTAATACTTTCCCGAGGTCGTAAACTCATGTTCTCTCTTAGATTTTCACTTTCTATTTCTGGAGACTGATTCTTGATGTCTTCTTTCGATTCAATTGATGTTTCTGCATTGATAATATAGCATAACTGATCGTTTGACACCAGTTGCGCCTTTCCTTCTTTTCTTATCCATGCTGCAATTCGTCCTTGATGTATGATGAATTGTGCTTTTATTGGTGGTTTTCAAGAATATTGAGCGGAATATTGTATTATCTCGTTTGTATTGAAGTTTGATACAATTAGTTGTTGTAGTGTTCTCCCCATAAGTAACTGGGATGATCTCTTTCTGGTGGTACTATTGATTGTGTTCCTCAAATTGAGTAAAAGTCTATCAAGGTAATTATCAAACAAACCCATTTTTTCTTCCCATGAGGAAAGTGCTTTTTTGATTGTTTGTACTGTTCAGCTCTTCCATTTGTTTGTGGGTGGTACGGTGGAGAAATGAATTCCGGTCCATTTTCTGAAACTGTTATCGGGTACTCTGAATCTTGCAAATACTTTCCTAAAACACTTGATCACCATTTCAGCTGTTTTGTTCGTGCAATTAAAAGCCTCTATCCATCCGTAGTCAGCATCCACTATAACTAAAATATTCCTTTTGTTTATCTGAGCCCAATCGACGTGTAATCTAGTCCACGGTTTGGTAGCAGGCCATTCAAATGTTTCATTTTGAGTTTGGGGTCTTTGTTGCATACAAGTATTGTATTGTTGGATCCAATGTGTGACATCACTATTCATGTGTGGCTACCAGACACTTTTCTTCAATTTGTTAGTTGTTGAATTGATGCCTTGGTGTGTATCGCGGGATTTCCAGAAGTATTCTTTTCATAATGGCTTCGGAATAAACATTCTAGTGCGAAAGTAAATTATACCATTTTTGATTGTTAAAGCCTCATTAGCCCGTTTAAATCGTTCTTCCGCTTTAGTACATTCTTTCCAATTTCCGGATTTAATTCGTTTCTTGATTTTTATCATTATTAGATCATCATCTGAACTACAGATAATCCATTATCTCTCGCTCGAAGTCTTCTAGCTATAACTCTTTCATCTTCGTTTTTCCAGTACTTTAAGGCGTGAAAAAGCGTCCACGTGTGAGATACGTTGACCTGGTTCATGTTGTATGGAGTAATCAAAAGTCATGAGAGTTTTAGCCCATCGCGAAATTCTTACTGAAACCGTTTTTGGAATTTCTTTATTGTGTCCGAATAAAATTTCTAAAGGTGACTAATGTGAAGTGATGATCAAGGAGGAATTGACGTAGTCGTTGAACAGTCCAAATAATTGCCAAGGCCTCTTTTTCAATGTTGGAGAAATTCTGTTCTACTTTCGATAAACGTTCTGACACATATATGACTGGGTGTCCTTCCTGAGTCATACATCCGACAATTTGTTGCTCAGAAGCATCTGCTTTTACTGTGACTTCCTTCTCTTGATCATATGATTTCACTAGAGGAGCTGATGATAATTCTTGTTTGAGTTGCTTAAATGTTCGTTGCTGTTTTGGATTCCAAATAAATTCATTTGATTTTCCTCGTAGTTCCTTCAGTGACCTTACTTTAATTGCATAATGCAGAATAAGGCGTCCGAAAAAGTTTGTTAATCCCAAAAATAATTCTAATTCTTTGAAATTTTTTGGTTCTTCCATTTGTTTTACCTTGTTTCTTAATGTTTCACTTCGTTGTATGCCTTCTTTTGATATCTTGAATCCAAGAAAAGTGATTTCTTTAGTCATATTGATACGTTTGTTGATAGCTATGTTTTTTTCTTTAAGTAGGTTATGTATCGCATTCAATCACTTTTTCAATGATGCCTCAGTCTCGGCGTGGATCAAAATATCATCTTGATAGCAAATGTATCCTTTTAACCCTAGTATTATAGGTTCCATTGCGGTCTGAAAGATTTGACGCGGAGTTTTTCATTTTTTACTTTGAATACGCAGAATAAGCCCATTGATGTGTTGATTACCGACAATTCTTATGCCTTTTCAACTAGAAGAATTTGTCAGTATGCTGACTGGAGATCAATCTTTACAAAAAATTTGATTACACCATGTTGTGGAACACTTCTTCCGTACGTGATAATGAATACGCATTGGTTAATAATTTCTCGTTCATGTGTACTTTATAATAAGCGCACATTCGTAATTTTCCGTCTTGTTTTCTAATTCATACCACCGGTGAAACATATTCCATGCCTTCGTTTCCGCAACGTCCGATGATTCCTATACTTTTCAATCGTTTGAGTTCTTCTGAAATTTCTTTTTCATATGCTATGGGAACCCTGCGTGCAGTACAGAACATGAGCTTGCTGTCCGGTTTTATTGACATCGTTGCGATAAAACCTTTGATGGGTGGTAATTTCTCTTCATCATTATGATATACACCTTAATTGATAATAACTCTGCCCAATAGACCGAATGTTTTATTGACTTGGACGACTGACAAAGACATTGTTATAATTTTTCCATCATGGAAACGTGCTTCCGTTTTGAGGTTACACATAGATTGAATGATGTGATCATCGTAACAGATTAGTCTTCGTATGTACCTTTCCAAAGCAGGTCGGCCTAGTTGATCCAATATAAACGATGAAATTAGTGATATAGCTGCTCCGGTATGAATTTGTATATTAACTGTTTGTTTTTTTAATTGCAAAAATGACAATTTTATCTCTTTACTGTCGATTGAATTAATTCCCTCCGAAATATTCATGATTTCATTGGTATCCGATTGTTGCTTTGCGTCTAAATTGTGTTGATTACAAAATTTCGTCCTGCAGAATTTAGAGAAATGATTTGATTTTCCACAATGTGTGCACTTTTTTTCCGTATGCCGGACATGCTCCCCTTCGATGTATAGAACCGCAATATTTACATCATGACTTATTCAACTTTGAATTTTAAAGTGCATTGATGGAATTATCGTCAATTTCTGTTGGTATAAAGACTTGAGCTTGTTTCCAGTTCTGACATGTTGCCAAAAGCTCGTCCAAAGTAGCATCCTTGTTGACTTTATTGATTTCCAGGATTCGTAATTTCATATTCGGATCTCTAAGCCCTGCTGAAAATTTTAATTTGATCATATCTGCTTCAGGATCCGTAACTTTTCTTAGATCATCAAATTGACATTTTTTGCTAATCCTTTCAAATTTGTTAAAAAATCAATTTCGGATTCATCCGGTGCTTGATAGGTGATTAAGAATTTGATCATTTCCGCCATTAGAAGACGTTCCTTTGGTTGAATGAGTGCTATAAATGTTCCTTTAATATCTTCAAACTTCATTTCCGGTAGCGATTTAGGAGCAGCTGCAGATTTCAATTTTTTCAAGGCTTCGAATCCGCACAAAATGAGAAAATGATTTGTTATTTCGAATTCTTTTTTACCTTCTTTGTCTTTATCTGTCGCTTCTTCCACTCTCATTTTCGCCTCGAAAGCCTTGATCCAACATTCCGTTTCGTCTTCGTCCTTCAAATTGAGAGGTGAGAAAGCTCGTGACGCCATTGTTGTATTATAAGACACAAAGCGTGCTCAAATGATTTATTCTTATTAAAACCAATTCTACAAAGTATTACATAAATTATTAATCTAAATTTCTGTAATAACATTTAATCATTCTATTATTAATTATTAATAATGTCACACTTTATTAATGACAATAATACACGTATATAAACGTATATAAGAAACAATATTTTTCAAATTAAAACAAATTCAAAGCATTATTTTTTCTATTATTCATTAATTTAATTTATATTCATTCCCTCTATATAAGCAACTTTTCTCATAGAAAGGTAGGTTTCTCGGTCCCAAATAACTCCTTATAGAGAGGTTTTACTGTAATGAAAGTGGCATAATTGCTCTAACTCTTTCAATTTTAAAAATAATTCTTCGAAAAGCCGAACATAATTTTCCGTTTTTTTGATGTTATCAGTTGGGATTTATCGGAATGTTTGATACATTATGTCCTCCCTCAATATCTCTCTTTCAATCTTCTAAGTGTAGGTAGTAGGGAATCAAGATTCAGCTGGAGAATTCGATAAATAATGATACTTTATCACCAACGATAATTTCATCCATCCCAGGAACCAGGTGAAGTTTCTCAGCCAATGTGGTCAGAGTTTCTATGATTGATGTGAGATCAACATTGTTTGAATTTTGTAATTCCTGTCGAGATAAAACATTAAGCATTGACATCAGGACGCTTTCACGGTCTGAGATTCTTTTTTTAAATACAATAACTAGGCCAATCGCCATGTTATTCTTCTGCTTTTGGTTAGCTCCTCAATAGCAAAGTTCACACAGGCAATCACTCTACAACTTTTAACTAAACTATTTCAAAGAATAACAATTGTATTTCATTTTCGTAAATTGTATTTTAAAAAATATTAAAATAAAATAAAAAAATAAAATAAAAGCAATTGTATTTTAAAGAATAAAATTTGTATTTCATTTTTAAATTATGATTCATTGTATTACACTGTAGAAAACGTAAATATGTTAACCAAGGTAAAAATTCAATGGTAAGAATTATTTCAAAGTTTGAAATTGAAACGCTTTGTTTTATACGAACAAATATATGTACACCATTTTCAATAGAATTAAAGGAAAAAATGTATTGTCTTTTCATTGTAATTCTATGTCATTGACAGACAATATTAAATTGTCGACAAAGAAAACTCCTAAGCACATATAAAAAATGCATAAATGTTAAAAAAACAAAAAAAGCAAATCATAACTGAATGAGATCCCGATAGTCTAATCCCGTGATAACAATTCCGGTTAAATATCCGGATCTCGGGATCCAGGGATTCAATTCCCTAGCATTGACTTATAAGGATTAATCCCTCTCTTAGAATATCGCTTGCAGATTTGGACATTTTCTTTTAATTTCTTCCTTTTTTTCTATTTTGTCCATCTAATCACATCGGAACCCTCGGAACCCTCTCATAGTGTATTAAACATTGACTTTCAGCCATTTTATTATGAAGTATTCTTAATTCAAAATATTTGCTTTAAAGTTGTGTTGGAAGTATTTCAGATTTATTTTAAATTATTACATGGAAGCTATGCGCGGCTTCCTTTTTGGAATTCATACAAACTATAGTGTCGTATATGCACTTTATCGACTGACATGTTTTTCACTTTAAATATCATAAGTAAATGATGAACGGTAAAAAAGACTCCTTTTTAAAAACAGAAAAAATGTTATGACTAACTAGATGTTTTTTATTTACCAGAAAACTTAACGTTCTATTTAATATATGACACAACTTTCTCTCCAACCTAATAAAAGTTAAATCACTTTTCAGATCACACAGAAGAAAGATGAAGATCACCGAACAAATGAGAAATGAATAGTAATCATTATATTTTCTTGGTGAATATATAAATAAGATACTAGTAGAATGTTGGATTTTCACACATCTAACTATTGGTATAATTATCTAGAAGATGTAAAATCTCCGAGAGTATACTTGGAACAACATTATCTCACGGATCATTACTTTCAAGTGAGCCTGGAAACAAAACGATAAATAAAAATGTTAAACGTCTTATTTATATTGGTTTAGGTAGTTGGAATATGTATGTATATTGATGATCAAGATCTTTTCGAACTCACTGAATTTCTTATTTCTTTCTGTTCGTATAAATATATTTTGAAGATAAATACTTATGCACAATTTAAAGAACATTATGCACATTCTAATGTAGATTTTCAGTTAAAATCGAAATGTTTAGAATTTTATTATACTAATTTGTGTTGGAAAAAATGTCATTCTGTTCCTGGACGATTCTTTTGTGATGAAAATGGAAACCAGATTTGTGATCCAAGTATTACTTTAGTAATTTAACTTAATGACTATTTATTGTAAGAATAAATAATTATATGCTATTTATATTATATTTATTAAACTAAATATATTATAAGAACGGATCCAGAATATTCAAATTAAATAATATTAACAAGCGCGTTATTTGTTATGGAATTCTATTACATGGCGAACACGGTCAGTGTCATCAAAAATGTGAATCCATAAGTTTATGATAGATCACAGGACATCACCAAATTCATAACTAACTGTCAAAGATTCTTTGAAGTAGTCCAGATTTACGAGGTTATTTAAGCGACAATCGTTTAAGCTTTCGTGGACCAAGATATGTTTATCAAAATCACAGATATCAATGATCGACCGAGAAGAGTTTTTAAATGACAATCGTCCGTAATCCAGGATCTCAACGAGTTGATGACATACAGGAAGGTAGCCGACTCAGCGACAGTATTTTTCAACGAAATTAAAAAAATAGTGGACAGAGTACTGTTAAAAAAGTGGTTAAAACAGGAATTAATGACCTATTTCCTCCCTCTTTGTGTCGAGGATGTGTCAATCAGAATTCAAATTTTTTATACAAGAAGTGAAAGTTCCGCACTCAATTAGAACGGTGATTTAAAAAAATGAAGCAGATCAAGGCTGAAGTACAATCGACTGAGATTGTGTTATTGCAAAAGAAAAATACTTACACAAATGTATTGCGAGAGAAATAAATTCCCATAACCACCCCTTTTCAACATATAATGAGCTTCGATCGGAATCAATAAAATAAAATGGAACTTATGATCACAGAAACCAACAGAGATACAAGAGACATACAAGTAATGTGATTTAATGTTTCAATTTTAGACAAAATGGACATATGAGACGGGAATTTTCCGAAAACATCAAACGGTGTTACGGATGTCATACCAAACGACATTTAGTATCGATACTAAAATGCGTGAATCGCACGGCACAAGGACATTTATAGTACCAATACATCAAACAAGAAGGCCAGCAGATGAATCGAGATCTAATCGGGTGGAAATTGAACTGGTATAAATTGACTGTTGCAAAAATCGACGAAATGGATGAGATGGATGTGACGGAGACATATTGTGAAACTAGGAGGCCCTATCAAGTCAAGAGATTATAAGAGCCATAAAGTAAAAAGTAAGAATGTTCTGGATCTAGGGATTTATTAAATTAATGATTGTAATTCTACAAATAATTATAATTATTGTAATATATGTTGTAAAAAACACAAATTCGTTTGATAAAATATATTTGAATTAAATATTAATCGGGTGCAATAACCGATTTGAATTGAAATCTTCGCTCTTTTATATTGATGTAATATTATATAATATTATATAATATGCTCTGGGGTCAGTTGATGCAATTGAAATTGACCTTGCAATTGCATATTCAGGTGATGTCATGACATATAAAGTCACCTGAATTTGAACTCTAGTGATGTAATGAGATGTGACATCATTGAAGTTCAATATTATTGAATGTGGTGAAGAATGACATCCCTACAAAACCCCTTTGGAGAAAAACGGATTTTGAGGTGGTTCTCGTCTTGATAAAATCAAAATGCATGCTTCAGACGCTCAAGATTGATGGTTTGTTCGGTGTCCTGAATTTTCATTTTCGCAACATTACCTTTAATAGAAACTACCGGAAATAATCAAGTATAACGAGGCTTCATATGGTGAGTATCCTTTTCACGGATTCAGACATATTTAGCTGATAGCACTGAACTTGGCAGATGAGTCAATTACTGGGCAGAGTTGTCAAAAGATGGGTTCGTATCAGAGGATAGGAAGTGTTTTCTGGCGGCGTGTAGAGCTTCGAGATCACTATCAATCGTTTCTCGAAAAACCTCATCAGGGAAAGCTGTTCCAGCTCCGAATAACATAACACTAGGAAAAGTTCCTGTGGATGAGTGAAAAGTATTTCACCAAACTAATAACACGAGTGGAAGAGACTCATGCCAGAGGTACCTAACAAAGTGGAGAAGTAGAGAAAGGGTTCGATGGAAACGCTTAACAAGACCGTTCGATTGGTGGTGATACGAAGTCGCATGGACGTGTTTGAATCCAAGACATTTTGAGGATCCTGCTTTCGAATTGTCAAACTTAATCAGTGATAACTTGGGAAGACATACGATACCCAGCAATCCAAGTGTTGATAAAATGTCCAGCAACATTTTAAGCAGAAATTGAGGAGAATGGAACTGCGATCTCGTTTTCCGATCGATCATTGTTAAAATGTAAGAGCATACATTTGAAGCTGGATGTGGACCAACAATGCCCAGATGTACAGTCTAAAAACGAGTACATGTTGGAAATCTGATAACTGGTGGTTTAATATGCCACGTTACTTTCTGCTTTTGGCAATCGGTACATTCTTGGCACCATGTCTTGATATCACGTCTGATGTTAGACCAAATAAAACGAGTATGAATGAACTCGAATGTTGCTTTTCGACTCGGATGGTGCAATTGGTGGAATGTTTCAAAGATGCACCCACGTAAACCGGTAGGAATGATAATTCTTCAGACACCGAAATCCCCAGAATCATAAGTTATACCATCAGTGTCGGTATGGTGATTAGGGAAATCGGCCAGCTTTTCCTAAGAAAGATTTTCAGACTGAAGAAACTCGAGAGCTAAATCTGGGAGAATTGATATTGCTGAAATTGGATTTCTGGAAAAAAATCAGCAAGAACATTTTTCTTGCCGGGAGGATACGAAACTAAAAAATCAAATTGTGATAAGTAAAAAAATCTTTTGATGTTGTCGAGGTGACGGGTTTTTCATTTGGGGACTTGCACTATCGGCTTGTGATCCTTTAATATCTCGAAAAAAAGCGTGAAAAAGGATCTGTTCCCTCTTTTGATGTAATGTAGCTCCAATTGCGATATCGGATGGATGGCAGGTTATCTGTAACTGTAGTGATGAGTCATAGAACATAAGAGTTGCACAATCGAGAATTTGTTTCTGAAAATCGGATAATTGGGAAGTTAAATCTTCAGTTCAATTGAGTTTGAGTCTTAGGTCCAGATGAAATAGAAACTAGTGGTGCAAGAATTTCAGAAGTATGTGATACGAATCGATGAGAGAACTTTACCATACCGATAAAACTTCTGAGTTATGATACTGTGACTGCAATGCGAGGTCCGAAATTGCTTTTATTCGATCTGAGAATGGAGCGATACCGTCGGAGTTTATTCGGAATACAAGAAACTTCACTGAAGTTTGAAAAAATACATTTTTAAATATTAATTTGGAGTTTGTTTTCATGTAATCTAGTGTAAAACGAATGCAAAGTCAGAAAATGTTGATCTTTGTTATTTGATGCAATGAAAATGTCGTCGAGATAAAAAAACACCATCGAGGTCAGCTGTAACCGTATGAATGTAGCACTGGAATGATTGAGCTGCATTTCTGAGACCAAAAGGCATTTGAAGAAATTTAAATAACCTAAATATGGTGATTATTGCGGTTTTTTCTATGTCCTCCTCCATAACGGGGATCAAGTGAAAAGCTTTCGTCAAATCAATTTTTGAAAATACTTTTGAACAAGTGAGTTGATGAACAATGTCAGTGATCGACGGCATGGGATAGGAAACTTGCACTGTGAAGGAATTTAACACTCAATATTCTCCACATGGACGAAATTATATGTTCGGTTTTTCGACAACATGAAGAGCTGAGACCCATCGCGAAGAAGAACGACGGATGATACCGTCTTTCTCTAATTGTCGAAATTCTTCTTGAACTGCCGATCTGGATTTAAGTGGAAGTTCGCATCACTTGTACCTAATGGATGACAAGGCTTGTTAATGATACAGTGAACCACCGCATGAACTAGAAAGAAAGCCAGATCGCGGTAAAAACAATTGGGAGCAGAATCTTTGATGAATGATTGTATAGCGGCCGTCTTTGAACAACTCGATTTGATTGACTAGAAAATAGTGGATGGGATCAAAATTTTGGAAAACGAATGAGCTTCAATAATTTTGTTGAGATCTACAATCAACCAAAAAACCATAACTGCTTTAAAAATCGGCTCCAAGACGTTGATGAACTGTGTCGGTAACAGTGAAGGTCCACTGAAAATCAAAATACCTTAAAAACCATACCATCAACCATCAAAATCATCATATAACTTATCAGACATATCATAAACCATCAAATATACTTTATCAGATATCAAATATACCTTAACAACCATATCATCAACCATCAAAATCACCTTTTGAACAACCATTTGTATATAAAAACCTTCAAATCTACCTTAACAGCAATAAAAAATGACCCTAATTGTATCAACCATTACCTTATCAAACTTTCAAA
>MQRK01225339.1:12696-24895 GCA_001938485.1 Girardia tigrina
GCAGAAGGACACTGACCCCGTAGGAGGCCTATCGGGGGGCCCTTAAGGACTTTAGTTTGGGTGGACCCTCTAAAGAGCCTTAGGCTCAATACCATTGAAAGAGATGGGAGGCCCAAACATACATAGAAAATACGAACTGTTAGCTAAAGGCGACTTCAACTGCATATTTAATCGGTCGAAAGAGAATAGAGGAAGTAATGGGTGGTACACTAGGTCAACAGCAACATCGGAGAATGGTGATCATGTGATTGATCTCACAGAGGCATGTAATTTGCGAGTAGAGAACACCATCTACAAGCACAAACTGGGGCAGAGAAGTAGTTGGACATATCCAGCAACGAAGCAGCGCTTACTACTGGACCTGTTTTGAACACAAAAAAGCCGCTGCAACAGGATATCAAATGTCAAGAGTTACCCAAACTGTGACTGTGGATCGGATCATGACTTATTCATATTAACCTTATAGGTTAAAAATGATGGCAAGAAATGACTCAAGCTTGTTAATGATCGAAGGAAGAAGTGCAAAGGAAAGGTTGACAGATTATCTCTGATGAACAACAAAGACTCAATCAGTAAAGACATCAGACAAGCTTGTCTGAATTTTGAGATTTGGGACGACTTAGAAAGAGTAGTTGTTTCTATAGCTAGCTAATACCGAAAGAAGAAAATCGCACTCAATCAAAGGTGGCTTCACAACCACCTAGATGAGATGAAGACGTTGTTACAGGAGAAATGGAAACGAAGGAATGAGTTCATCCAGAATAGATGCGAACAAACGTATGCCAAATGGAAAGCTGCGAGACTGAATATATTACGGCAGCTGAGACGATGGAAGATAGAAATTATAGAGATCATCGGACAGGAGTTTGAAGGCATGCTGAACAGATAGTGCATAGGAAAAACCTCTGAACTATACACGGAAATCAGAGCCCCATGAAATAAAGAAACAAAATAATCAATTCTCTGCACAGTACATAGTAGTTTGGCAGACGAAGTGTTAGCAGACCACTTCTCAAATCTATTCAGGAAGAGTGAAAGAGACTATGTCGTGATTGCAGATCAGAGACAGATCTAGGATATTGAAAACTTACCGGACGTGGAAGAAGTGGGTGCCGCAATAAATCAACTCAAGAACGGCACAGCTGCTGGAAACAATGGTATCATCCCAGATTTATACAAATGGGGCGGTCCACAACTACCTCTTAAGATTCAGCAATGTTTTGAACAAATTTGGGAGGGAAGAGTAGACTTCCCGGAGGTATGGAAAACAGTGAAAGTTGTAATTCTATATAAAGGGAAGGGTTCAAAGAAGGATTTGAATTTTTATACTCAATGTAGGAGGTAAGATAATGGCGCGAATCATTGCAAACAGATTAATGCCACACCTTGAGAGGATACTGGACGACTGGCAATTTGGGTTCAGGCCCAAAAGAAGAACGGAACATGCGATTGGCATTATGAGAAAGGTGCAAGAAATGGCAAGATACCGCAATATCAACGTGTATGCAATATTTATCGACCTTGAAAAGGCATTTGTCAGCGTGCCTAGGAAAGTTCTCTGGGACTGCCTTCAAGAAATGGGAGTACAGGGTCGCATATTAAGCATGATAATGGATTTACAGGAAGTGTTGGTAAGAGCATTTTCACAATGGAGATAGGAGTCCGACAAGGTTGCGTACTCGGTCCCTTACTATTCAACCTAGTATTCGACTGAGCAATCAAAACTTCTATCCAGGAAGGACTAAGTGGAGGCGAGAAGGTAAAATGTAAAGTCGGAGAAACACTAACTGTAAACAGGCTGAGATATGCAGAAGACCTGTGTTTACTGGACGAGGATTACGGAAACATAGAGAAAAACCTAACGTGCCTAAATACTGTGTTTCTGAGAATGGGGCTGAAGATCCTCAATGGGAAGACGAAGATCTTTAATCTCAATGGAGCCAGATATGTAACGGCAGGGAACGAACTGAGTGTCGGTGTAGAATGGGTGGATGAGTTCTGCTACCTTGGTTCGATCATCGAGAAGGGAGGAGAATCAGGAGCAGACATCAAAGCCAGAATCAAGAAAGGATCGATAAAGCTGAGAACGATCAGACCAGTATTAAAGAAGAACAAGTTGTTCCTGCGAAACAAAAAGAACATCATCAGAAGTTGTGGTATACTACATCTGTGAAAACTGGAGGACAAACGTAGAACACCGGAAGAAACTTAAAGCATTTCACAATTTGTGTACTAGAAGAACGCTGGGAATATTGAAGGCTAAGAGGATTAAAATGGATAAGTTATCCATTGGACTACCAAATCCAATGGATATACTATCAAGAAGAAGAATTATTCACAATGTGTATATTGAGATGAATGAATGTCCAGGAGTGGTACAGAAAATCTACGAATGAGACATTATCGGAGGGAACAAGACAAGCGGACGACGGGAGCAACATCTGGATGAATGTCTCAAGGTGGACATGCACTGGCTCATCGGAGATCAGTATAGCATTAATGATTTTTGTATAGACATTCAGCAGGAGAGCTTACTAACAACAGAGGCAAGAATAGAGAAAGTCATCAAGCTAAAGAAATTGGAGAGAAGAAGAGAAGAGAACACGATGCGATTAATTCTCCCATGACTCAAAGAACACAGCTTTCAGATGTAAGACTGCTATCGTCAATTCGCGGAGATCAAAGAACTGAACAGACATCTCCGTCGAGATCATATCGGAACAGAGCCAATACCGAGAAAACTGAGACAGAAGAAAGCCCAACCACGACAAAAGAAAGGCGTATACAAGTATCTTCAGTACCCAAAAGAATACAAGTGCGCAAGACGACTGAATATTCACTTACAGAAGAATAAACGAGAAAAATCAGAGCAATCCATCACCCAGTGAGACGACAACTTGGTAAGAGAGGAAGAGGAAGAGTTGACAACAATACTGTCAAAACCCTCAGTTTCTAGACGCAACTGTGGGTATACCGGGGTCCCAGAACGAACAAGACGCTGGAGAAACACACAGAGACAACCGATTACCCGATATGAAGGCAAAAGGAAAATTTCAGTGTCCATTTCGCAGTTGTTACGTGTCCACCGTAACAGCTAAAGGCATGTATGTCTATGGTACCAAGTTCCATGGTTGATCATTCGTCACTGAAAAGCCGACTGCTCAGATGCAGAAAGCCTCTGACCTCGTAGAAGGCCTATCGGTGGGCCCTTAATGACTTTAGTTTGCGTGGATCCTCTAAAGAGCATTAAACGCAATACCATTGAAAGAGATGGGAGGCCCAAACATACATAAATTACCCTTTAATTTTAAAGGGATAAGCAGTAATGTATAGAACATTTAGAGAGTATTATTTAATTGAAAAATTGTAAAATTTCTTCTGTAGAACAAATAAAATTTTTAAGAAAAGCTTTATTTTAAAAATGTTTTTTAGCAATAATCTTTTATGCTTTCTAAATGAAAATAATACATTGATTTTCTTATCGTGAAATATTATCAAAGTATTTATGTAAGTGAGAAAATATAATTTTTATGTATTATATATTTTTTATATTATCAAAATAAGTAAAATTATATTTTTCTAATTTTATTAATAATTGATTAATACAGAAAAAAATATTAACAACAACATTACTAATAAAAATTTTAAATAAGCATTTAATTAATCATAAGAAATAGTTTATTATTTAATTTTCTTTTATAATTTTATCATAAATCTAAGTAAAGATCACAAATAATAATTTTAAATATTTTAAAATTTTTGTATATAAACTTAACACAAGCAAAATTTTATGTTTTTATTTATCGAGAAATAAAGTCTAAAAAATCAAATATTTTATTCTGATTAAAATGAAAAAAAAGTAAAGAAAAATTTTTCAATAGAAATGGAAAGAACTCTTAAGAAGTAAAGGGAAATCATATTACAATTCGATATAGAAATTAATACAATATATAAAAAAAAGAAACTGAAATTTTTTTCTTTAACTCAACACTTACCTTATTTTAGGTAAAATAATATTTAAAAGTAAATTGCTTCTAATTAAATAATATTTACTCTAAATTACTTCTAAAAACAATAAGACTGTATAAAAGTTTTTTTTATAATTTTTACAAATTTCTTAAAATGTCCAAAGGAAACTGAAATTGAAAATATTTAACTAATAAAAGAAATTAATTTAAAAAAATAAAATAAATTTTAAAAATTAAAAAAGGAATTAAAACAGTCCATTTTACTGTGATGAAAGAAATCTCATTATAAATAGTTAATGTTCAATTTGTTAAACCGAAATTTAAATACACCAAGGCCCCGCTTTGTGTCTCTATTCGGTTCCGAAAGTTGAGACGCTAAATGAGTTTTGACACATAATGAATATGTGGTAATATTGATCAGAAAGACTATTACAATATATCTATAAAATCAAAATAAAACAAATTTTTATCAAGAAATAGTACGAAAATTGAGCTCTTAATCCATTAAAACTAATTAATAATATAAAATCAGTAAAAATTAAGTATGCATTATAAATATAATTATCTAAACTTCTTTCAAAATCAAAATTTACTTTTTAAAAAAAATTTCCAAAGTGGTTTGTACTTCATTGTCTTTTTTTTCCGCATAAATTTCTTTATGACAATATATTCTACCCAGAACTGATCTGTTTACCCTCGAACTTCTTTCGTGATAAGGGTCATCTTGATTAAATATCAGCAGAGATTGATCAATTAATTGAAAAGCTTGAGCTAAACGTTTCGTCGTTAATGTTTATTCTACGGCAATAGAAGTGATTCCATTCTGATCATTAAAGTGGATCTGTTGCGCGTACATTGTGGGGATAATAATTACGTGGAATTTTTCCCACATTCCTTTATTTTCGAAGCATCTCGTTTTCGAATGCTTTTAACTGTCGATACTGGCAACGTACGAGACCTTGCGATATCTACAGCCGTATGTCCACGATCAAAGCGCTTAAGTATATCCAGTTTTACATCTAGCGTTAAAGCCTTTGTGGAAGATTTGCGTTTACTGCTCATATCCATATTAAATGTTGCGATTAAAACAAATTTAATGTTTAAATTAATGTTAATTATTTAATTAATTTATTTAATGTTAAATTTTATATGGCAAAAAATAAAAAAATCAATCGACGCAAAGCGAATAGACGCATAGCGGGGCTTTGGTGTAATTATCAAATTTAACGTAGATAAAATATTGTTAAAAAAATTAATAAAGTTTATATAGAATTGATTAGCGATTTTCAGAACAATTTTCAAAGGATAAATTGTCATCTCATACATCGAAAATACAGGAATTTTTGAGGATGTGTAAAATTATAATTGAAATATGCAAAATTTACACAATTAAATGAATTTCACAATTTATTGACCTTTACAAATTTATGCCAATATCCCTCTCATTGACATAAATGAAAGAATTTTGCTGTGACCATTATTACATTTGTGCCGGTCACTTATTTTTGATTATCTCTTTTTCAATATTAGGCAACGAAATAAGTTCTTTCCATTTTGCAGTTAAAATAAAACAGGTATATTTTATGTAAAAATAATGGATAATTTACAAATTCTTTTGATATTCCAGTGGAAGAAAAAAAATGATAATTGGATAGAGAAAGGTCCGGCGAACAAGGTGGATGTGGCATAATTTCTTATCATAATTCCAGAATTAGATTTTGTGCGGTTCTTGTAATAAAATTATAATAAAAAAACTAAGTAATGCGCCCAAATGTGAATGAGGTCACAGCAAAAAATTTTTATTTATGTCAATGAGAGGGATATTGGCATATATTTGTAAATGTCAATAAATAGTGAAATTCATTTGATTGTGAAAATTTCGCATATCTCAATTATAAATTTACAAATCATCAAACATAAATGTATACTTTTGTGCAAGATACGACCATTTATCCTTAAAAAATTATTCCGAAAATATGGCTTCATTATATCTGTAAAAGAGCTTATTGAAACGTGTGCTTCGACAAAAATATAAACAAAAACACTCAAATACTAATTTAATGATGTATTGTAGTACAACATCATGTAAAACGAGTTATTAAACGTATACGATATGTTGATTTATTAACTAGTTTAACAAAAGAAATAATAATAAATATATAAATAAATTTTAATTAAACAAAACTATATTAAGAAATATTAGACTAACAGGAAAATCACAAACGTGTTCTGTCGCAGTGAAAAAGGAATAAAGTTAGATTGAATTTAACTGATAATTTTTTGAGATTCTGTCTGTTGACTGCAAATATTAGAATTGTTAATGGAGCTCGAGAGAGATTTTCGAGTAAAAAAAGATTGTTAGCTTTTGTAGAATTATTGTTATTGACGACTGCCGATGATGACGAGGGAAGATTGGAATTGATGAGGTGAAATTGAGATTGATATCAAGGCAGCAAAAGTTGCTGTAATTCTTCGTTGTACAAGGGTTATGTTATACTTTTAGCTTTATTTATTCATCAAGAATGAAATAATACAGTGCATGGTTTATTCCACAATTTCTAATTATCTTTAAAACACTTTCGATAAAACAATCTTATTATCACAATAAATTTCTTGTATAAAATATAATTATCACACTTCATTTGAATGTAACCAACTTATATCAAATTCAATCTTAAAATGGGGACTGTTATTTTACAAATTATCATCTTCAGATATCAAATTGATATGAAAATATGTTTATATAGTACAATCAATAAATATTAAATTCTAATAATAAACCGAGGGATTATAATTTGTGTCAAAACAGCACAACGCCTATTGACTCTTTATCGGAGTGAATGTATTAAATAAAGTCAGTGTTATATGACAAAGCCCTTTTTAATATATTGATGTGGAGTGGCAACAGCCCCATCTCAGTCCGAGAGAAGAGTGAGAGTCTGAAAATAACATTTCTTTGAAACTTAACAATGGTACTTTTGAAATTAAACGAAAATTTTTTATTAGATAAAAAAATCGAGGTCTAAATCTGTCGATGTCGATAAATCCAATTTCAATATCGATTGGTGGAAAGATTCTTGTGAATTATTGATTGGAAATAAACAAAAACAAAACATAAATGTCTTTCTTCCGATTGAACGTCCAACTGAAAACAGTCCTAATTCAGAGGAGAATAGCTCCAGCTTCAGTTTAAATCCAAAATGGATCTGTGAGCATGTCGTTAATGTGTTCAGAAAGTTACCTGGTAATGCGACAATCATCGGTTGTTATGTGGTGTCGGAAGAAATGCAGTTTCCTAAAGATTCCAATATTTTCCAATCAATTTTAAATTTTTATGGAGGAAAAATATTTCTATTGATGAATCCAACAAATTCTCGATTTACGTGTAAAAAATCGATTTGTCTGAAAAAAAGTGTTCATTCAAGAAGATTGATACGTTGAGATATGTAGATGTGTTTGAAGAGTACCGATGTGCCCAGTCAAATATTATTGTGCGCATTGACGTCGTGATGCCGTCTGAACGAGAGAAAGAACTCATATTAAGACAGTTAAAAGAGTCTGTGCATCCAATTGTAACGAATTTTTATTTCGATTAGTGTGATGCTCGTTAACGGACAACATTTGAGTGATGGCACAGAGATTAAGTCTCAATCGTCGATAAACCGAGTGAGTAAGTAATTTTTTATTCCCCCGAACCTACCATCACCCCCCGACTACAGGGTGCTGTAATCACGTGAGTCCTGCGCCCACTCTGTTAACACTGGATTTTTAAATAACACTTTTTATAAATGTAATTCATAATTTTGCTGTGGACCCCCTTATTCACGTTGTGGATCCCTGGGGGTCCACCTGAATCCCGTTGGGAAGCTTTGATCTAGAGCTACTATTCGAGAATCAAATAGGTTTATTGAATGTTTCCAAATATTGTGGTGGGTCGAAACAAATAATAAAATGAGTTTATTTAAAATTAGTGTGAAACCAAATAAAAATTACCCGAAAGTTAAAACCCAAGGAAAACTTTTTATTAAATTTTTCTAATGTCAAATGCGCTTTAAGAAAATATTATTATAAATTTATTCGTTTTATTACATTACTGTTATCCTTGTTTATTATGTTTTTATTTTCATTATTTGACTTTTATTGAATTGAAACAATTGTATCTTTTATCATACAATTTAAATAATTTTTATAATATCCGTTTTTTAAATCTACTTTTAAGTTCAACAAAATCATTATTCATACCACAGAAATTAAGTAGTTACTCCTGATAATGAGAGAAATAGGATGTTGTCTGTTAGACAGTTTTGTAGTTATTATGATTTTCTGCTCTCGAAAATTGTGAAGCTAAACTTCAAAATTTTAAAATTAGTAAAACTCAAAAATTGAGAAATTGTAAATGTAAAAATCATAATATTGTAAAAGGTACTCGACTTTTTGGAGCCGGACTTTTGTATTTCATTTTTTATATAATAAAATTGGGGACCGGTCTTTTTTGTTCCTTTTTTTGGCGTAGATTTTTTTGAAATATTTTTGAAAGAATTTAAAGAAGAATTATAAAGAACATATTTTGACTCTGAATTTTTTAAAAAGTAAATTTTTTTAAAGCCATTATAAATTTGATTACCATAAAAAACATATTTCTAATTATTTATCATTATTCTAAACTTTTTTATATTAAAATATATAAATTAGTAATAAAGTTTTAAAGCCATTAAAATAAAATATAAAAAATTCAACATCCTAAGTTACAGACAAAAAATCGGATAAAAAACCCGAGCCAAAAAAGCACCAAAAAGACTCGGAGCCCAAAGAAAATAAATATTTACTCAATAAAAATTAAATATTACTATAAATAAAATTTTTAAATTTACAATAAAGACCGATATTATTGTTTATTAATCATTAAATTAGAGAAACTTAATTGAACGACAAATTCGACAGATTCCCATTCTGCCTCTGTTGCAATACCCTGACACAATAGTATGAATTATATTGTTTAAATTCTTATATTTGGTTCGTCTTTCCGTCGGACCATCCCCACGAATAGACTCCAAGTAAAAATTTTTTTAAAATAATTCACAAAATTCTACTTCAAAATAACGGCGCCAAAATGTCCAGTTTCCAGTGTAAAAACGTATTTAAAATTTAACGTATTAATAGTACATTATATTTATTTATAAGGTTTGTGAATAAAAAGTAGTGGTCCTCGAAAATTTGTTTGAAAAAAACAGAAATTTATATTGAAATAAAAATTTGAAATTACAGTGTTTACTCTCTTATCCGCCAAATCTGTCCTCCATTTTCACCTATCTGTCCCCTTTTTATAAATCCACGTTTTTGACATAAACACTGTATTTATAATCTTCAGTTCGATTCTAATAGGAGTTAATCAAATATGTCCAATCCTAACAGTAGTAAAAGACTTTGTTTT
The DNA here is from genome assembly GCA_001938485.1 of Girardia tigrina. NCBI lineage: Eukaryota > Metazoa > Platyhelminthes > Tricladida > Dugesiidae > Girardia > Girardia tigrina. The sequence continues at coordinate 22,096 of MQRK01225339.1, forward strand.
TGTGGATCATCTAACGCAGAGTAAAATGTATTTACGAAATTACATGACTAAACAACTCATGATTTGTTAATTTGAAGCATTAGTAAGTGTTAGGTTGGGAATTATCATCCATTCTAAATCAAAAAGAAATTTAGACTTGCAAAATTTATTAACTACAACATGTTAAATTTGTTATTTAAACAAATTTTTATTTTTTTATTTTCTTTTTTTTAATTATATTTTCCATTATTTATTTTTAATTTCGATAATTCTTTTTAATTCGAAATTTTTACAAACCAAAATTCTTATTTCCGAAAATTAAAAAATTAACAACAACACTCTCTTACAGTAAGAATTCTAGTCGCTCGTCCTCTCTCCGATGGTATACGATTTTCCTGAGCTACCCCAGTTAACTCCGATAGTTTACGTTTATATTTTGCAAAATATAAACTTTTTCTTTACAAATTATTGTTTAATTTATAATTAAAAAGGCCAATACCCTTACAAAAATAAACGTTTTTTTACGATATAAATTAATTTTTTTTCCAAAATTAAACAAAATATAATCGACTTTAATAATAATATTATATTAAAAATCATACGATAAAGTAAATAATTTCTAACTTGATGGAAATAGATCGCGTTTTTTATCTTAAAATAAACAAGAAAATCTCGAAATAAATATTACTCAAATAAATTGGCATAGAAGAATTCTTTTCCATTGACGATGTATATATCGTGTAGAAAAAAAATCAATTTATTTTTTTATAGATAAAACATATTTTTGTCATATTTTGCTTGAAAAATATATAAAATATTTATTTAAAGAAATAATACCTATTTGATTTAAATAAACATTAATTTATTTTTAATTTTGAAATTTTTAAATTTTTATTTATACGATTTAAAAAAATTTTAAATAATATGTTAAAGTTTTAATCTTTTAAATAAATTTTAATCTATAATATATTTTATTTTCTTCTCACTATACTCTACTTCTAATCCTGTTTTCTATTTCTTTGGACATTTTCACATTTTGTATAAATTCCGATTTTGTACAGTTTCAGAAGAATACAACAACCTCAAATCTGATCCCTACGTGGTGAGTTTCTCATGTCTTTTGTAAAATTAAATAAGTTTTTTTTTAATTTATGAATAATCAAAATTGATTTTATATATTTTCAAACTTAGACTTCTAATATTTTCAACTTTGTCTTGTATTAAAAAAATCGAAAGCCATTTTTCAAAATATATTATAATTAATTTCGGCGGATTAGCCGCCATTGTCAGAATATTTAGACTTGAAACAAATACTTTTAGAAAATTAAAATAACATACATTATTTTGTTCATATATTGGATTGTTTGGAAAGTCATTTCGTTTTTTGTATTAAAGTAAAAGACAAATTTTTATGACGAATAAATATTTTATTGAAATACATATTGACCATTGTGGTCCAATACTTTCTTTCATCTTCCTGGCAGTGACATGATTCCACGTTCATGAAATATTTGTTCTTTGCTGCTAAAAAACTTTTCCAAGAGATTTTTAACATCTTCATTTAATCCAAAAGTGTTACCATCTAAATAATTTTGTAGAGACCGGAACAAAAGATAATCAGAAAGTGCGAGGTCTGGAGAATAAGGTAGGTGAGGCATGATGTTCCATCTAAGCTGTAAAAGCTTTTGGCGAGTTACCAAACTTGTATGATGTCTGGGATTATCTTGGTGAAACACTACACCTTTTCTATTAATCAATTCTGGCCTTTTGTGTTTAAGGGATTCATTTTATTTGTCCAGCTGATGACAGTAGACGTCCGAATTGATCGTAGTTTTGTTCAGAAGAAGCTCATAAAATACGATTCCTTTGAAATTCCACCAAACAGATGCATCACTTTTTTTGATGAATGTCAGCTTTCGAAGTGCTTTGAGCAGGTTGATCTTTTTTACTCCAAGATCTCTTGCGTTTTACATTATTGTAGACTACCCATTTCTCATCTACAGTAACGATGCGCTTCAGAAATGGATCATTTTCTTGACCTTTGAGAAACATATCGCAAATGACTAAACGACAGCATAAATTTCGTTCTGTAAGATTATGAGAAATCCATGTGTCGAGTTTTGATGTAAAACCTAGGCGCTTCAAATGATCATGGATGGTCGAATTAGATAAATGTAATGTCTGGGCAATTTCACGAGTTGTTATTCACCGGTTTGAATAAATTAATGCCTTTATTATGTCTTCGTCAGCCTCAATAGGCCTTCCTGAACGTGAAGAATCTTCAACATCAAAATTTCCGGATCTATTTTTTTAAACCAGTTTTGGCATTGGCGTTCTGTCAACACATCTTCTTCATACACTTCGCATAATTTTCTTCTTGCTTGGACATCATTTTTACCTTTTCGGAAGTAAAAAATTAATACTTCCCATAAATGCTGATTCTTACTTTCCATCTTTGATAGGTCAAAAATCAAATATAAATATTTTTAATTATTCCAAAATTATCCAAATTTAACATTGATTACCAACTGTTAAAATAAATAATATAGTCAATGATTACACTATTCTACATTTTTTCAATTCAAAATTTTTTCTGAGACTGTTTGAGTCGTATCCTACTCAGTTTTTCACGCTGATTTCAGAACTGTTTACCGTTTTTTTCTATCACGTTCAGTTTCAGAGATAAAGCCTAATATTGTTTTCTCAAGTGACCCAACGTAAACTGCAACATCAAGTTTGATACAGAGAGTTTCATATAAATTACATCATATTTCAAGTAGCCAGCAAAAGTCTCCCATCATACGTTCATCTGCTCGGCCCA
>MQRK01225339.1:32754-51011 GCA_001938485.1 Girardia tigrina
TATTAAATATTATAAAAATTAATTAACTTATTTAAAATTTTAAAATTATATGAAATTAAAAATAAATTTAAACATTACATATTTTTAGATAATAAGAATTAAAATATTAATCATCCATCTGATTAGGAGAGACACATTTCCAAATCAACATTCAAACACATCAAATATTCCTCACAATCAGTAATCTGAAAATAACTGTAAAACCTTCAATATTTATCATAATTATCAATAATTATCATAAAATATAATTTAAAATGGAGTTCTTTTTCTTTTTAAAAATGACAAATATTTTAAAAAAATTTTTACAAATGCTTTTTAACTCGAAATTATATTATCCGCATCTTAAAGATTTTATACATATCTATATATTTTTTCATATAAAAACGGTAATTTTAAGGATTTATAAATAAATAATAAGCAAAAATAATTTGAATAATAAAATATTTATTGAATTACAAGAAATATTTTATTCGTGATTAAATAATACGAATAAATAATTTATCTATTTGTTTATTTAATAAGAAAATGTTTTTTTATTGGTAAAATAGATGATAAAAGATTCCGCCTCTAAAAGTTATATTTTTCAATGATTTTCTTTCTATATTATTATTATTTATTATAATAATTCTTATTATTATTTTAATATATTACCGTTATTTTATAAAACGTATTTATCAAACTCTGAAATGTAAAACAAACCTTGATCCCATATGAGCAATAAATTTTCATACTCAATCAACTCTGCCTGATGAAGAAGAATTGGAACGAAGCCAGTAGGAAATATATCTGAAAAAAATAATTTATTTCATAAATATTTTTTTTAAAAAAAAACGAAAATAAAATTATACTTCTTAAATAATTTACTTGTCAAAAAGAATTTATCTTCAAAAAATCTTGAAAATTTTTTTTCTTTCAGGCTTTTATATTTTTTTTTTAATTTTCAACTATTTCAAGTAGCTGATCAAATTTTGTTAATGGAGGCATTTTCGTGATTGTCTCACACAGTTATTGAAAAGGAAATTTCATTTTCAGTTTACTTTAAATATTTTTTTTCAAAAAAATATATTTACCATTAAATATTCGTTCGTTTCTCATACGATGAGTCAAAATTGAATTTTTTTAAATGAAAAATCAAAAATTCTTTAAAGTTTTCTGAGAAAAAAAATTAAAAATATACATATTATACTTTTATAAATTAAACATGATAACTAAATTTAAATTATTTGAATAATATAAATAAAATAAATAAAATATAAACAGAAAGAACAAGTGAATGTTATTATTAGTATGTTTGAATTACAAATAAATTATTACAACATATACTAACTCGTAAATGTAGCTTGAGTATAAATAATTTCATCAAGCACGCATCCAAACGCTTTTGTTTCTCATTTTCATGATTGATGATGCAGAAATTCAAACTTTCAAAATTCAAATATATCTTTGTCACGGTTTTAAGTACAGTATGTGGTATGTCGTACCTTTTGCTGCTGTACTTTTAGTTTCTGCATCATATCTTTCAATTAGTTGCAGTAGACATCTGCTGGGATTGACGAACCGCGTTTCATTATGTCATAATGGATTAAATCTACGACACAACACAGCTTCTTTTGATGAATGCAGAGCTTTGAACTGTGTTTTGGTACTTTATTCGTGTCCACCCAGCTTGCAATTATCATATTGAATAAACTTTCTCTCACAAGTGACTATTCAATTCAAAAAGTTATCACGTTTATTACCAGAGAGAGCCTCATCAAGCAAGCATCCAAAGGCTTTTGTTTCTCATTTTCATTCAACTCGTGCTGAGTCTACTTATCTTATTTTTTTCACTTTTTTAATTTTACCCAAGGGATTCAATATTGTTTACATTGTAACAGCAAATTTTAGAAATAAAGCATGAGCACTTTGTCATGGATCAGACTCCACGGTTATCTTCAGTTCGTCTTTGTATACCTTTGTTATTGCCCGACCCCGAGACTCATTATTGAGGTTAAAATTATCTTTCACAAATTTTATGAAGCAATTTGAGACTGTCTGCTGCGTAGTCCCATTTTATCCGAATAGATTATTGATTTTTTGCATGACTTCTGATGCTGATGTTCGAAGTAGAAACTCATACTTCATAATAGTCTGAATGTCTGCCTTTTCCATTCTTAAAATGTTTATTATTAAAATAGTTATCGATAATTTTAATTATCTCTCTTTGATGTGTTCAGTAACCGATATATGTAGCAATCAAACCAAAAAGCTTGAGTAAAAAATACCAATTCATTGTTAAATTATAACTATTTGAATTTATTGTAATCATGCGTTCAAAATTCATACTTGACAATCTAATATAATAAGTTAAAATAATAAGAAAGTATAAGCCTTTCAATCGTATAAATATTATTCATGAATGGGAATTATAATTATTGAAAACAAGACCTTTGCCAAAATTCCTTTGAAATGTGGGTCAGTATAGGAAACTTCGAAAACATTTTGGAAACTAATTTCTTCGAATAAATGAATGTAATTTAGTCGATTTATAAAATTAGCCAATAACTTTTAGCCAATTAAATTGATTTCTTGAAAACATTTGACTGATTTATCGTTTATTCAAAAATGAATAAAACTAAGTAGGAGGAAAAATATTAGTTCATTGATTTTTTGATACTCGAGACACTTTTACAATTAGATGTTTTAGTGTATCAATTATATTTTATTTTTGGATGTCCGCATGGTTATTTTTTTTCTAAGACATACATGAAATTAGATGCTATAGAATACCGGATTAATAACTTTTATTATCTGCCGAAAATGAGCTATGAGAAAATATTCGCTGGTCTAACATACAAATATAAAGACAATCGTCCTTTGAAATCAAATGAATCTCAGAATATAAGAAAGGAAGGCGATCTGTACATCAAAACTTTTCAAATGTTCATTGACCAGTAGAAATTTCTGAGAATGAATTTTCGAAATTTGAATCAATTATTTGACACTATATGCTTATTAAAATTTTATATTTAGCGAAAATGTAAAGTATTTCTTTTGGCTAATGTCAGAACATCGATATCAAGTTGTGTTATTTTCGGTGGTGCTCTCCATTTTTACAAAACTTTCTTAAACCAGAAGTGAGCGAGTGATGTGTGAAAGGCTTAATTGTAACTTGAGACTTCTTGACAATTTCAACCTTATTACTTAGAATAAATCTCCCTAATCCTTTATTTAATAGAGGACAAGCGTGATTCATGTGAGTGGTGAAATATTTTTAAAAGAATTCCGTAATTTTCAATCACATTCCGACTATTCCTTAATACAAGGTAATAATACCAAAGCTAATTGAATCAATTATCCCTAAATTCTTGTGGAGGATTCAGTGGGTTTAAAAATCACAGATAAAAAATAACTCGCTTAAAATATTTTGCCCTTAAAAATTTCCAAATGAAATGAAATTTGAATTCTTTTGTTGAAGAAAATGATGAATTAAAACAATGACTGAAAAGTTAGGAAATAAATTTTGTTTATACGTTAAAAAGAATTCTTTTCTATAAAAGCTTCAAGAAAACCTTTCTTAAATTATTATTAATAAATTTTCATTAGTTTCAAAAAAACATGGTTTTTACTTTGAAGTTAGAGATCTTAACAGTAATGATCTATAAATGAATAGTTCACAACTGTGAGAGGTGTTTGTAACATCAATTTCAGAAATTATTTTTATTCAATTTATACATTTATTATAAACTAACTCTTCATAAAAAAATCACTGACTTGAAATTTAACTGGAATTTAATTTGGTGGTCCAAAAAAATTTTCCGTTTTATACACCCAGATAAAATAAATTAAAGTCAAAATAAATAATTGTTTACTTAAAAATCGATAAAATAATATGCAAACAGTCTAAAAAAATAATGATTCTCTAACAATCCGACCAGAATTTCGCCAACTCATTTGTCAAAATCTGAGTTTATAAAACTGAAATAGTTTTTGGAGAACCCTATAGGGCAAACTAATATTTATATGAAATGTTTGTTAAGAGAATTGAGACAATTTTTATTTGAACATATATTTTTATCACATTTAGTCATTACAACGCAGGGAAGATCGCTAACAGTTTGACATCATTCTGATTGGTTTTTTTATTTTTAAAAATGATTATTCGAACAATTTCCATAAATATTTATTAAAATTAATAATTTTAATTATTTCTTTATAAGAACTCGAAATAATTAAAATTTTTATCAAAATTATAATGGAAAATGAGAGCGAGTGGATTTCTATATTACATTAACAAAATAAATTAAATAACACAAAATAATCTGGAGAAATTTATTGTTTAGTATGATCAACATAAGGTTGTTTCATGATTGTTGGTATTAGTGGTATGAAATAAATAGATTGTCTTTTTGAGTTCGAAATCAGTATTAAGTATATTTCTGTACCAGTAAAAATGCGTCAACTGAAATCATCAACATGAGATTTGCTGAACAAATGTTGATTCCATGTTTAGACTGCTACTAAACATTCATCGGGTGAAACTCACTATGCGAGTGGTTTAGGTGTCGGTGGTTTGATGGAAATTCGTCGGCTTGAGTGCCTAGTGTGACGAATTTCCAGTACCGACTAAACCAGAAAACCTTATAAATGATTAGTGATCCGGCTGGATGCGTCGCAGCTAATGTTATGGAAATCGATTTGTTGATTTTCTCCATGTGATAAAATTCTGCTGACATTGACTGGTACGATATACTTACGTAATAGTTTGGGACGGTAGAAATCTATTATGTGATCGCATTGTGATACATGTAACAACATACATAAAAATAACATTGTCGAGCTTTAAACAAAACATACTCACTTCTTACAGGAAATGAAAGACTGAGTAATTAAATCAAATTCTAGATAAGAGTTATACACAAAAATTCGAATTATCGGTATTGCAGTTAAAAATAATCATAATAAATCGTGGCTTATGATATTTGGGAGGTAGACAAACGATACATTGATAGTTATGGTATAACTGGATGTCACCACTGTGTATTCCAAAGACAGAAATGTCAAGGTAAATTAGAATTCCTTCTTTGAATTTGACGAGGTCTGGCGGATTGTGTCCCGTTATACGAACCAATTTCATCCAATACGGCACTAATGCGATCCGAATCTGAGAATCTCCAACGTTGTATTTCGGATAAACAACATATCGTCTCCAAAGAGATATATTTGAATTTCAAGAAATTACCTCCGCCAATTGATAGAAATATTAAATAATCAATTTTTTAAAATTGATTAATTATTTAATATATATATATATATATATATAAATACATATATTATATATATTTATATAAATAAAAAATGTGAATTACTACAAAAATAAATAAAAATGAATTTAATTTTCAATTTCATTATATTAAACTTAAAGAAATATCTTTTAATTAAAATATTTAGATTTCATTAGTTTATTCTATTTCCCTTTATATACTTTTATATTTTACTTTTAAAAATATTAAATTTAATTTTAATTACTAATTTCAAAAATTTAAACTTATTAAATTATTATCATTTTGTTATTATTATTTATATTATGTTTAAATAGTCAATTTTCATCTGGGTTGGAAATTTAGATTCTAAGTTCAAAATAATCGAATTAACATATTACATTCATACATTCACACATTTATACAATTTCAAATATTCCTCACAGAGGTCAAGTAAAACTTCCCTGAGTATGAATATGGAAGAGAAAAGAAAACAATAGTATTGTGAGGATCTTCGAAAACTTTAATTAAAGCTAAAAAAAGAAAGACATTTTAAATTAATTTATTTAACGTATATTTAAAAAGTATATTTTGAGGTATATTTTAGATTATATTTTAAAGTATAAGTAAATATTAAAACAGAAATGTTTAGATTTTTTAATTAATAAAAGTATTAAATTAAATAGATTTAAAACGAATTAAATTTAAAGTAGTTGGAAAATTAAATAGTTTTGATAACAAATTAAATATAATATCTTAAGAATAGTTAAACATAATTTAATAAAATTTAAGAAAGTAAATATAATATGATGAAAATAAATATCATAATAAATATTATAATTAACAAAATTAAATACAAAGTTAATATATAAACTATTTGAAAATAGTTTTAAATTCAAAAAATTTTATAAAATTAAACATAATACAAAATTTTGAAAATAATAAATCTGCATATTATTATTTATAATTATTTTGATTTTATTAGTTTGTGCAAGAAAAATTAAAAAAATCGTTCCTCAGCAATTTAATTAGGAAAACTTGTTTGAAAAATGTTTGTATAGTTGTTATTAAATAAAAGTTTCGAAAATGTTTGAATTTTCATCTGAAAATAAAACCGAGCAGTACAAGTATTATATAATAATAAAATATAATTTATAATTTAAAATAAATAAAAATAATATAATATCTTTTAGATTAAGTATGTCATGAATTACCTAGAAAATATCAACCTTCAATTAACAGTGATAAAATAAGCAAATATGATTTCTACAATCACAAAATAATAAATAAATTATAGATATAATTTTTTAATTTTAATATTGTGAAAAACCAATTAAATTTTAAATGGTTAATTAAATTTTTAATACCAAGGCAAAGTCGTACTGTCATCGTAAAGTAATTGATAATTTAATAGTCTAAGAAGCAATAAGATATACGAGGAAGAAACTTCAGCGGCTTTATTTCAATTAAATTTTTTTATTCTATTGAATAAAAATTTTAATTTTACAAATAAATTATTTACCAATATATTAAATTAATAATCAAATAATTTTAATTTCTTTGACTTTAATTATTTATGACATACAATTATATATACAAAGTAATTTCTTTTTATTTTAATTAAATTATTTGAATAACAATTGTTGTTAAAAATGAAAGTTACCTTTAGAAATAAGCGGAAAAACAAATAAAAAATTTTAATGTCATTTTAAGGGTATGTAAAATTACTTACATAAAACTGTCTGAAGAACTAAATATTTACAAGAAATTAAGATCACGTTTGTCCCATGATGTGTGACGGTTCAAATGATGGATAGGTCTTCGCTTGAAAGAGAAAGATCTCCGACTGAGAATAAGTCTCTCTATTCCTCAATCTAGATATGAATTTAAAAATGTAGGTGGAGGTGCTAGCAGTGTGCGTGCAGTTGAGCACTTGCGGAATGGTTGCGTTTGGGGGATGTTGGGTGTTGGGAAAGTATAAATTTGCCTCCTCTCGGTGAGGAATGTTCAAGATTTTCCAAATCATTTTCCTTTTTCATTCTATTAAACATGTCGTTTAGCGATTTCAACTCGACATAATCGTTCATTTGTTCCTCGAGAGTGAGAGGAATTATTTCGCCAATTTCAGTACTTTTATTCAATAAATATAGCAAAATTTAACTAGAACTCTCTGTAATTATTTTATTCTTCTAATAATACTTTAACCATTGCTAAAGATCTTCAAATGCGGTGCCCTTTGAACAAATGTACTTTGTTTCCAAATAAATTCTTTATTTTAACCACACATCTTGTGAATATGTTTAATTGCTTCATAAAATTATTCGGTGATATTTACAGATTTAATGGATTCTACATCATTTTACTCGATTTCGAATTTTTCTCTCATAAATCAAAATCAACACTCCCTTAACGCATTGATTGTCGCGTTACCCGTATTAGGGTGACAGCAAGATTTCTCCTCTGGTCGTTTCCCTTTTACTTCCGCGACTCTTTCCAATGATTTCCCAATATATTTAGATAAATATTTGACAAGACATAATATTACTATTGAATTATTAAGAAAGAATTATTACAAAAAAACTACCTATATTTGATAAGAATGTAATATATGTGGATCTAGCATCTCTTTTGAATGATATTGAGCCTCTAGGCTCTTTAAAGGGTTACCCAAACTAAAGAATCACTAGCATTCCCCCAATAGGCATCCTATGGGGTCGGATAGTTTCGGTCTCCAAGACCTTTTCGGCTTCCCTGTGAGAAACAACCACCGATGGGTTGTATAGCCATGGTTCTGCATACATTTGGCTGTATTTTTGGACTTCATACAGCTGCGAAAGAGACATCTGAACTCTCCCCTTACAGTTAGATCTGCAATCCTAAAAGTTAGATGTGTTTCTTTAGTACCTATCGCATATTGAATCTGGTTGCCAGGAATGTTGAGGTTTTCCACGACTCTTATGTTTCTTGTCTGGTCAGCCACCCCTTCATTTTGTATGACTTTATGCACAGTGTATATGGGAATGGTAATTGCTGTTGTTGTGTCTCGTTGAGCTGATCAGAATTAGCAGAAGCGTACACCGCCTGGTCCCTTTTCATGTGTTTGTACAGCTCCTTCTTTTCGGCAAACTCCTTGTTGCACCTTTAAACTGGGCATTGGTGACATTTGTCTCTCTCGTTGATCAGCTTCGGCACAGTTGTTCTTGTCCTTTTCAGTCTTCCTGATCGAATTAAGGAGTTTATGTATGTTTCCCTTGATACAGTAGAATCTCTGTAAATGAGGCGGTTAATGAAATCTCCATACACCACATCATCCCCAAATAGGCACTGTATGTCCTCGAAGGTATTCCGAAATTAATTGCTTCTTTATCCCGCCAATTTGTTTCCCCATTTGTATTTCACCCTTCCAGATTCATTTGATTGTCTCGTACTCATCTGAAGTTTTCGTCTTATTGTGGAAAGTAAGCCTTTTACCCGCAAATTGTATTTTCAAATTTTTTTTTCAAATTATATGTATTAATTGTCCTAAGACTTCGCTATCAGAATTAACAATTTCTGTTTCTAAATTTATTGGATGACATTAATCTTAATCATAATTTCGTTTTCATGTTTGTGAGTAAGATCAAGAAATAATTCACATTACGTGTTTCATTACGTTCAGTTGTGAATCTATTCTCAATGGGACCCCAAAGTGGATCGAACAGTAAGTTTTCCCTCAACAATAGCCTTTCAAGGGTGTTTGTGATGAACGTCCTTTTATATTTGAAGGGTATTATGAAGATTTCTCTTATAAATATTACATAAACATTCTTACTGAGGTCAGCGTGTCTCCGACAAAAGCTAATCCTATTGAAACCTTGTTCAAATCAGGACAGATTTACTACTGACTTTGCGTACTCTTATTGCTATGAAAATCTGAAGACCAATTTTTAGCTTAATCATAAAAACCATAGATTTTTCCCTCTAAATTATTAATAAAAATTTTAATAATAAATCTGTGCGTTAAAATGAAATCATTAATAAAAATAAAAATATATAAATGTAACCTTAATTCAATTTAAATACCAATAAATATAAATTTAATATGTAGCGTTTTCCAATCTTTGTAATCAATTTTCCAAATGTAATTTCAATCAATAAGATCAAAAACAATAAATAAAAACAATAAATTTTCTTAAAATAAATAAAATCAAAATGGTTTTAAACGTTTTATGATTTCTTCATCCATCAAAAAAATATATAGAATGAACAGAAAAAAATTCTCAGTAAGACCGAGAGAAATTTTATTTTAATTTAGGCTAGGCCATTCAACCAAACCAATATTTGGAGCTGAATTATTGGGCAGTTCAAAAAATTATTAAAAATTTTGAGAAAACCGGTGTAACAACTTCAAAGAAAAAGGGGGGTGATCGAAGATCTAAACTTGATGATATCAAAAGCATCAAGTTAGAGCCTGAGTAGATGAAAATTGCCTTCTTACCCTAAAAGAATTAAGTGGAAGGTCGATGAGTTTTTTGGATTGAGTGTGTCTCAAAGCACCATTGATTGAAGGAAGATTTGAGGCAATCAATGCATCTAATTGTGATGAGTATTTTAGGAAAATGCTTCGATATGTCATTAAAGTAAAAAAAAGAGAAACCATTCTTGAATAAACTTTGTTTCTTGAATAAATATTATATATACTTTGTGCTGTTATTTGTGATGTTATTGATTTCTTTAATTTTACACCTTAAAACATATCACAATAACTCCTGTCCCACGAAACAATGGTATTACCTTTGAAAAAAGATATCAGTATGCTCAGATGTTAAGGGAATACGAGGTAACTCATTGTATTGACAAATTAATTTTCTTAGATGAAGTTTGGTTTGCAGTGTCTTCACGGACCAAAAAAAGAAGGTTTTTCGAAGGCACTTCTACTTATGTAGATATTTCTGCAGTAAGAACTGAAAATATTTCTGTTCTTTCAGCCACGAATAAAAATTCAATGATTTTTAATAAAATTCATGACAAGGCATTAAATGGTGAAGATTTTAAGGCCGTACTTTTTGAACTGAAAAATGTTTGTCAAAAAATGGATAATGCCAGAATACATCCTTATTCTGCACTAAAAGAAGTAATAAAAGAACTCAATTTGACAATTGAATACCTTGCTCCGTATTCATCTTTTTAAACCAAAATGAGAATTTTTTTCTCTAAATGGAAAAATTATTTTGTGAACAATTGTGCTGGAAACGAAGAAGAATTAAAAGGTTGATTGAAGGAAGATTTGAGGCAATCAATGCATCTAATTGTGATGAGTATTTTAGGAAAATGCTTTAAAGTAAAAAAAAGAGAAACCATCCTTGAATAAACTTTGTTTCTTGAATAAATATTATATATACTTTGTGCTGTTATTTGTGATGTTATTGATTTCTTTAATTTTATTGATGTTACAGATGTTATTGGTGTAATGGAATTTAATGTTAATTTTACTGTTCCTTCTAATATATAATTTTATATGTTTAAAAAAATCAATAAACAATTTTGATTTTATTGATTTTATGAAATTTTATTGATTTTATTAATTTTTATTGATTTTATTGATTAAAATTACATCATTGTAAATTGGTTGCAAGAATTGGAAAATTAATTGCAATTAAATTAAAAAGGTGGTTTTCGTTGGGAAAATCATTCCAAATCATAATGGAAAATAGATCAAAAAACCCTATATTTTTAATCCGAATGAATATAATACATAATAAAAACATTAAAACACAGAAATATTTTATAATCAACATATATCATTTCTTATTGAAAAATGAATTTCAAAATATTTTATTTCGTCTTTAAACATTTCTCGAGAAAATGAAATTTTGGAAATGTCCAAAATTTACTGCTAATTTTTGTTGCTGGCAAAAAAGTAAATTATACTAATGGAAAATCATTCTAATGGGTCTCTAAAAAACTAGAGCTTGTAATGAATGCCGAGAATCTTTCCAATCTTCATTTTTTGAGACGAAACACGCCAGTAGACAATTTTTATAAAAAAAATAATTAAAAAATATCAACGATTTAAAATATAAACATTTTTTACACATAAAGAGAAAAGAATAAAACAACATTTTAAACAGTAACAAAAGCTGAGAAAACGTTGGTATCAATTAGAGTTTTCCATATATTTTGTTTTTTATTTATAAAATGAACCATGAAATATCTTTCAGAAATCATTCTAAGAAATTTATAAAATTAAATCAATACTTAAATTGAGTAAAAATTTTCTGTTGAAAAAATTTTCAATAAACAAAATTTAAAATAATCTTTAAAAAATTTATGAAATTAAATTATTTTAAAAAATGTCATTAATATTGTTATCATATATTATGTATATATCATATATTACAAGCGAGCGCAGCGCGATCGCGGGGTTGGGAAATCAGTGTTTCCGCGACGATCGGGGTCGGAAACGAAAATAAAGAAAGTGTCAACAAAATTTATTCCCGGTTTCGGAAAATCATTACGAACAATTAATTTTGATTTCACGCTTTCAATCACGAGTTTCACTCATTGTCACAGAAATCAATTTCGATTGCGCCAATTTTTATTTTCAAAAACAATCGACCGTTAACACGACAAAGCAAATTTTATTCAAACTTTACAATAATTAATGGCGACTCAAAAATAACAAAACATTTCGCGCCGATTTCTTTACAAACAATCGATTAAAACAAATCGATTAAAAATTAATTCACAACACAATTTTCACGATCCTTTTTTTTAGTTATTAGTACTTTTTTATTTACAATTTTGATTTAGTTAAATTTTTTTACTCAATAATAAATTTATTTTACGTTTATTTAATTTTTTTAAACATATCACCAATAATATTTAACATCATACATGATTGAATAATATTTTCAATGATAAAGTTAATAATATTATTAATAAAAAATTTTTTATAAAAACAACCACGTTTTTCAAGCATTACCAATGCACTAAAAAGAGGAAGATAATTTTTTTTCTAGACATGTGAGAAATTTTATACCTAACCAAAAACGTGGGGCGGATTTCTGAATTACTGCTATTAGTAACTGCTATTTCCTCTTTACTGCTTTTTAGTAACAATCGATTATTTCTATGCCCCACGTTTTGGTTAGGTATAAAATTTCGCACATGTCTAGAAAAAAAATTATTTTCCTCTTTTTAGTGCATTGGTAAATTAAAAAGGTGGTTTTCGTTGGGAAAATCATTCCAAATCATAATGGAAAATAGATCAAAAAACCCTATATTTTTAATCCGAATGAATATAATACATAATAAAAACATTAATACACAGAAATATTTTATAATCAACATATATCATTTCTTATTGAAAAATGAATTTCAAAATATTTTATTTCGTCTTTAAACATTTCTCGAGAAAATGAAATTTTGGAAATGTCCAAGCTTGAAAAACGTGGTTGTTTTTATAAAAAAATTTTTTATCAAATTGTATTGTCATCGGAAGCAAGCCTGTATAAAAAATTCAGCTGAATTGGATGACTGAAAGTGGTCGAAAAATCAATCGCAAGATTTGTTCCAGACAGACAAACAGACAAGAAAGCAAGCTAATAAAAACGTGGTAAAAAAAAGAATAGAATTCAATAAATTCAAAAAAAAGTTTGTTAAATCACTTTTTCATAAACATCCAACATATTTTCCTTTCAACAAAACACTGAATAAATTCATGAACAAACATATTGCGATTTATTTAAAAATCAATTCTTTTATGTTTCTGTATTAGAAGAAATTGATGCTTCACATCGTCGAGATAACCGCCTCGAGCGAGTCGCCTTATGATTCGGTCAACGACGATAAAACAGTTTACTCCTGCAAAACTATAAATCCTTTGACTTTGCTAAATTGTCACAGCTAAATAGCTTAAATCTTCCGTGACTGTTTGTTGGCAAATGATCTCTGTTCGTCATTTCATTTTTTTGTAATCTGAAAGAAAATTCTGATTAACGATCTCCGTAATCTGATGGATTTTATATTTTGTTTTCATTTTTATGTATTCAATAGCTTTCACTGATTCCGCATCAGTTGTAAAAAGAAAAGTTTTTTTTAATTTCCTTTTTATCACTTTTCAGCCATTGCAATAATGATCTTTTTCGTGTTAAACTTTTAACCGATTTATTTTCACTAATTGTTGTACTAGTGGATTGCTGTTGCAAACTAGAATAGAATTTGCCAAAGAAGCATAGATTTAGGTATCACATTGCTAATTTTATTCCCAGATTCTTAAAGCACTCTGTCAATTCCGGAAACTGAGGAGTTAATATCAAATGAATCCGTTAGTCTTGTTGTTTCAAGGTTTAATTTAGAAAGAGTAATTTCCGATTTTGATTGCTCAACTTGTGTCCATTTCAAGGCTTATTTGAGCACATTTGCTTTTCTATGAGTGAAGATTATCGTTTTCTAGTTCGATACCTCGTTTAAGTTTCTGAGAGGAACTCTCACAAATATTT
Source organism: Girardia tigrina (assembly GCA_001938485.1). Classification (NCBI taxonomy): domain Eukaryota; kingdom Metazoa; phylum Platyhelminthes; order Tricladida; family Dugesiidae; genus Girardia; species Girardia tigrina. Next base: position 46,478 of record MQRK01225339.1, read on the forward strand.
CGTTTTTCTACGGTTTCTCCTAGTGTTTTCATGAGATCTTTAATCTTCATTTCACTTTCTTCGTAGATTATTAATTGATTTCTAATAGCAATATCTAATAAGATATGATGTCCGAAAACATGTGATTCTTCACACTATTCCCGATGATATTGATCTCCTTGGACCTAATCTCCCAATACGGACACTCACCCCCCCCATTTTACAATTTAACAACTTTATTATTTTATATTATATTACATAATAAATTATATTATATTATATTAATGATGAGCCTACAATAAAGTAAACTATGATAGAAAAATGAAAATAATTTCTATACTTTTCTAAGGCGGTAAATATTTCTTTGAATTCTGTCAATTATAAATTTTAAAGATAAATATTTTACCCGTTCTAATCATTTTTACTGATGCATCGATATTGTCTTATAATTAAGGATTCGGAGGATGTATTTATAGATTTACGACTCATTGAATTCATAGTGAGAAAATAACAAATTGTAAATTTTATTAATAATAATATATTCTCTTGCATTTTGATGGATAATCTCGAATTGCTAAATTAATTTATGTCACAAAATAAATTTTAAAATATTTCTTTTTACTATCAGTCAATATAACAGTGGTCATAAACCTTTTTTTTTAACTCAGAATCCCCTTTCTTCGGAAAAAAGGGACACAAATACAGCGTATAAATAATTTAAATAAATAAATTTTTTCTAATATTTATCAAATTATTTCGATAATTTTAAAAACGTAAAAAATTATTCTTAAAAAAGAGTTAAAATTAATTTTAAAAGTTTTAAAAAAATAAAAACGTATCAGTATTGAGAGCGTTATATAATTTTGGACCTTGGGTTTCAGATGAAACTTTCTTAACCGATGCAACAAGTATTATTTATCACAATACGACATTTTATAGGGAAAAAATAATTTTGAAAATTTTTTTCAAATCATTTAAAAAATAATGACAAAGAAAAAGTTTATATAAATATTTTCTTTGTGGTGGCAATATCAAATCGTTTTGATCATGATCTCTAAATTGGCCACTGATCTTGCGCATGAATAATAAGTAGCCGGATTCCCATCTCTAAATCATTATTTATGGTCCTAACAAGGGTCGTTTCTCGTTCTATCTTTAGTATTGCTTTAGAATAAATAATATTTTTTTTAATTCTGCTGTTAAATGAATGTCGTATTGAAATTCTGATAAATGATTTTGACAAATATCGGAGAACTAAGGCTAATTAGTATTGTTTTATGATCATTTTTAGAGTATCATTTCACGTGATTGCTTTATTTATGCGAATAATTAAAAGACAATATTGATTGACAATCTATTTATTAATTTACCAAATCGACAATTTTCGAGGAGTTTCCGCGAACAAATTTTCTAGTAACTTATTCAAACAATAAACATTATTAAAACACCAACATCCAACAATGTTAATTTATTAAAATCCATTGGTGAGGAAATTTGGAATGGTTGACCGATTTTGAGACACGTTTATTAACAACATCACAATTTGGATAAACATTTATTTACAACACAAACAGATTCTTCACAACAATTGTCACTAAGCATCTTTCTTCGATTAATATAGTTTTTGTTTATGTATTCAAATCTAAAAAACAAAGAATGGGAATTTTTTAATATTAACTTTCAATTTCTCATAATTTTATTGGATAAAAAGGTATTATGTAATTATTTAAATAAACATTAATTTTTAAAATATAATAAATTTAATAAGTTAAAATCGTTTACTAAAAATATTATTAAAATTCATAATTACAAAACTTGAATTAATTAGTACATAAAATTAATATCAGTAAATTTACTAAGAACATTAATTGAGTTTTCTTTACATTTATTTATATCACAATTTGAATTGCCACTAGAACAATTCTCCGTAAAACTTATGTAGCTCGTCATCATTCTTGATTGATAATCTTTAATAATATTCTTTAACGTTTTATTATTCAAACAAATTTAAATTACAATTTAATTATTACCAAAATAATTTATACTTTAAATTTGAAATAATTTTTATTTATTTTAAGAAAATATTATTAAAATCTTATTTATGAAATATTAGTTTAATTTTAAAGTGATTATTTAAATTTTATTACTTGATTAAACAACCCGGCGTTTTAAAATATTTAAAATATCAATCTTCCATCTGGGTGGGAGAAACACAATCCTAAAACAACATACCAAACAACACACAATAAACACAATTCAAAAATATTCCTCACAAAATTAATTTCATTTATCATAATAATCAAATAATCATTTCATTAAAATAATCAATCCATAAACATATCAATCCCATCTGAGTAGGAGAGTCACAAATCTAAACGGCATACAAACAACAAACTTACAACATTCCAAATTTTCCCTCACAACGTTAACGTTAAAATAAATTAAAAGTTAAAATAATAAAATTGTTATTTACCTGCTGCGACAGTTGTTTTTGTCATATGGTTTGTTATTTTAATAAAATGTTAAAAAGTCGAATCACCGCACAAATTTTTAAATAAAATATTGATTAAAAAATAATGTCTTTGTTTTTCTGTAATTTGACAATGTCGAAATTATTTAAAGATCTCAATATAACTCCGATTCTCGACAACAATGATTTGAAGAATTTAAGTGAGGAAAATTGTGTACAATAAATCATTTGCATCAACGATCTCGAATTCGCATCGATAATAAACGATTCTCAAACTCGAGCTGTTACAAGAAAACGACATTGCAATTCCATGCATTCAATATTCGAGTGGAAAACGAAAGAGAACGAGAAACGGTTCTCTTAGGCACCAGAAACAATGATTCTTCTGGAAAACCGAATCATCATTTGTCTTTCTCCTGATAAGTAATACTGATTTTGTCAAAAGTTATCTCGACCATTGATGTTTTGTAATTCATTTTACTATTAATTGTGTTTATTTTGTTGATAAATTACTAATTTTAATTACAGTTAAAATAAGTTCTAAACCGTAAAAATTAACTAATTTAATAAGCCTTAATATGCTCAAGTTCGATCAACCATTCAAAATCTTTCAATGAAGTTTCTTGAGAGATAAAGGTATCAATAAAAAAATTCTGTACTTAGTTCGACAAAGTTATAAATTGTATCACTATTTTGTCTTTTTTATTATAGAAATATTAAATTAATTGACGGATAAGATCTTTTAACGAAGAATTATGATCCTAAAAGCAATATGAATAAAGTCAGTCTTATGGTTAGTTTTTAATATTAAATTTAATATTAAATTTTAATATTTAATTAACTCCAGTGTGACATCACAAGCCTTAACGGTGCCCCATAATATTTCATTGTAATACGATAAAAAGTTTTTTTCTAAAAGAACACATTATCCCAATCAAAATTTTATTTTCATAACATTTATTCGGTTATCCTCGTTTATTTCTAAACTGTTTCAAATTTTGATGATTTAAACAATCATAAAATTATAAAATAAAAGATACAGCTTTTACAAATATATTTTTACAAAAATTTGTAAATAATTCATGTATTCGCTTTTTAATTAAATATTTCTAATAAATTGGTTGAGATTGTAGCTTGAACATTTATTTTGGGATTGTGGGTCCTGATTAATAAAGCTTCACGTGCAAGTGAAGGATAAGTATTCGATAATCCCAAAATAAATGTTCAAGCGACAATCTCAACAAATTTATTAAAAATATTTAATTAAAAAGTGATTACATGATTTGATTACATAATCACTGCTTCCATAAATATATTTGTAAATACTTATATTTAATGAAACTTTTCTTCTTTTTCTCTTTTGATTACTTAAAGTAAGTCAAATTAATTGATTTAATTTAATAAATTAAATAAAATGTGGACAAAATAAATTTGTTTAGTCAATTAGTTTTGATTAAGAATGTGATTTGTTTTCCGTGTTGGACTTTCATTTAACACTTTTTTAATTGTAAAAATTGATTACTAAAATTGTAAAAATAAAACACACGAAACTTTAAACAAAAATAATTTTTAAGTAATTTTTATATTTTTAATTTTCAGTTTTAATGATTAAAATAAGATTGAATATCTAAAAATGTTTTAAATTGTTACATAAATGCAAAAAAATCAAAATTATATAGGGTAATCGGTATTATTACCCTTGCAAATGGTTACCGAAAAAGGATGATTATTTTATTTATTTCAAAAATTTGAAGTCTTTTAATAATAACCTTTTGTATTCCTTTTAATCTTTAAAAATATGGAAATTTTTTACTTTAAAAAATATTTGACAATGTCGTTTTTCTTCACAACTCAAAGATACTTGAGTAAAAGAATATATTGAAGTTGCTTACAAATAAAATGTATTTCAATCAAGATCAAAAATTACATTCTGTCACAATTTATCTATTACATATCTTTAAATAATAAACTAAAAAGAAAAATATTTTATTTGTCTTTTATATTTTATTTGTATTTACATTGAAAATTTTCATCCCCTCTTCAAACATTGAATATATATATATATATATATATATATATATATAT
>MQRK01225339.1:51463-66043 GCA_001938485.1 Girardia tigrina
AGCCCAACTCATTAAGCTTTTGAAGAGTCACTTTTGAAATATGAGGTCTAGCGTTATCATGAAGAAGGATGGGACTTTTTCGATTGACCAATCCCGGATAAAGGGTTTTCAATTTTTTAAGCATTTCATCAATTTCATGACAGAACCTATCCGCTGTGATTGTTTCACCTATATAGTGGATGATTCCAGCATTACACCACCAAACAGTCACTATAACCTTAAGGGGTGTTAGTTTTGGTTTTGGAAAGTGTTTTGGTACTTCATCTTTGTCCAACCACTGTGCAAATCGACGTCGGTTATCATACAGGATCCATTTCTCATCACAGGTAACGATCAAGAAATGGATCGTTTTTATTGCGAAGATGATTGGCTGAACAAATTTCATAGCGTCGGTTCTTTTGATTTTCATTCAAATCATGTGGAACCCATTTATCAAGTTTCTTGATTTTTCCAAATTGTTTTAAATGATCCAGGACTGTTGAATGACTAATGCCCAACCCATCTGCAAGTTCTCTGATTGTTGTACGGGGATATTTTTCCACCATTGTCCTCAAATTGTCGTTGTTCACAGCAACTGGACTACCACGACCTACTTCATCTTCAAAGTTATCATCTCCATCAGAAAATTTTCGGAACCATCGTTGCACTGTGCGCTCAGAAGCTGTTCCCTTGCCAAATGCTTTATTGATATTGCGAGCCGAATAAATTCGTACAAGAAAATTGCTCGAATTTTAAATTTTTCCATTATTAATTTAGCACCGTAAATATTCTAAAAAATAACAGCAATATGTTAATAATGGCTATATGAATATACAGCTAGGTATAAAATTTCAAATAATACCTAACACTAATGCATTTAAACTTATATATATATATATCAAAGTAGATAAACAAAGTATAAAGCTCAAAAACCGCCATTATTTTTCGACCAACCTAATATTTGTTCGGCTTGTTGTGATAATTGGATTCCCGAATGAGTTGTATGTGTTTGTTGAATTGGGTGTACCGTATACCGTATATACAGCATATTAAAAGTTAAATGTTTGATAGTATCATATATTATATAATATATTATAATATTACATTATATTATATAATTGGATAAAAATAATTATGAAAATCATCAGTCGTTCCCAACAATAAAAGAAACAATCTGCCTAAAACTGTTTACAAAAAAGGATTTGGTTTTATCAAGAGATTTTTCCACAACATTTCTTTCCCTTGAATGTCGACTGACTCTGGTGATAACTTTCAATATCGTCAAATGCAAATCAGAAAGATTGACGAAATAAGAGAAAACTTAAAAAGAAACTGGTGCAGGAGATTTATCATTCGAAGTAAATTTGTGGTACAAAATTTCCTCGTTGGATGGATTAAATTAGTAAATCGGACATATATCGTCTGGATCAGCACGAATTTTTAATAAATTTGAGAGATGTAACGAAAGCGTATTTCGTTTAATTTAGATTGGATTTATTATAGGATAAATTAAAATATAAACCCAGTAAAAATCCAAAGACTAAACATCTACTTTTGTTTTTTTGTTATTTAGTAACGATTTTTATGCTTTCATAACTTAATTAGTAAGCATAGTAAGTATTAATACTTTTATTTTTTTTAATTTTGATATTATTTATTGATAACATGTTATCTATGGCAGTTATTCTCAAAATATGGTTCTTGGACCCTTATGAATCAAATATTGTTTACAGTTAAAATAACGTCTTCGCTAAAAGTCATTTTTCGATCTAATAGTTTGGATAATAATCAATTTGTCCCTCAATGTAATATAATATGTCTATTGCGAAGTGCCCCGACCAAATAAGCGCAAATATTTATCAATTATTAAATTTTGGCTTTTGATATTATTTAATGAACTATAAAATTTATGTGAAAATAAATAATAAAGGTAAAAGATTTTATATTTTTCTATAAATACAATTATAAAATTTATAAACTTTTGTAAATAAATTTGAAAAAAATGGCAATTCATTAAAATTAAAATTTGAAAGAGAATTAAAATTGGTTATTAATTTCGACGTATTAACCGTGACCTTCAGAACAACGGATATTTTTAAAGAAATGTACTTATATACTGCAGGTAATGATTAAATATACCTCATCAATAAATCATTTAAAAACCCTCAAACAAGTTGTCGAGAGTGCATTTTGAATGTTAATTTTAGGATCCAAAAAATCTTATATATAACGCTTCACATGTCATTCTCTCAGTTGTTCTGAAGATGACGGTTAATCCCTAAAAATTAATAAACAATTTTAATTGGCTTTCGAATTTTAATTTTAATGAATTGCCATTTTTTCAAATTTATTTACAATTATTTTCCTAATGCGTTACAGCTTTTCAAGAAAGAATTGAAATTGTTTTCTTCTTTATGAAGAAAAGAATTAGACATCAGTTTTTTGGAAATGTGCATCGATGAGAGAAGGTTTTCATCGTTTATATTCAAGAAGAAATTTCATGATTGCTTGGAGAAGGAAGATGTTTGATGAATTCATCAAGGAATTTTAAGAAGAATGTTTGAGAAAGAAAAACAAAGGAGAAGCGAAGTAATCAAACAACTTACATAGAATAGAAATGTACTGTATAATGTAAATGGTGATTTTTGCTTTCATTTATATCTAAATATATTTTATTTTACTTTCCAAACGAAGAATATTATACTTATAAAAATAGATTTTAATGAAACAACAATCATTTATCTTACAAGTCTTTTTATTTTTATAATATTATCTTAATATAATATAATTATATTAAATTTATTTATAAAAATATTAATATTTTTATTTTATTTTAGTTTTTTTAATCATTTATTTATTTTATATAATTTTTTCATGCAATATAACTATATAAATTATTTAATTAATATTTCAAAAATAAATTTGCTTTTATTTCTAAACTAATTTATCTGAAACATTTCAAGAGAAAAATAGGCGAAATTAATATTATAAGGAGGTTTAATAAAAATGTAATCAGTCATAAAATATTTTCCGTTGTAATAATTTCAGATATAAAAATTAGAGTAATTATGAAGAAGACAGATTAAAAGAGATTAGATGTAAAAAAAGTTTACTTTATTGAAAAATGAAACATTAAATTAATTTAAATACAACCTAATTGTAGTCACCTAAACATATATATATATATATATATATATATATATATATATATAATTGATGGAAAATAAAAATCAATAAAAAATTAATTTAAAAAAAAGGAAGATGAATTATTTATCATTAATACTTTCTTGGTGGTAACAAATCTCAATATCCTTCAATCTTAAGAAGTTCAAGTTTCCGAAAAAAATTCCAATCCAATACAAATATATCTGGAATTTAATCTTTTCACAAAACATATTTTTTAATCTCCAAAGCTTATCTAATACCGAATAGTCATCACTTTAACAAAAATATCAACTTTGATTTTATTGGGTTCTTGATCAAAAGACGTTGTCATTAACACAAAACTTTATTTCTAACAAACAATTATTTTTTAAACAAATTTTTGAGGAACAATGTTTCATTTTTAGCATAACCAGATATCCTATTTCAAATATAAATATTAATATATATTTTTTATGTAATTTAAATTTTATACTTTAAGTATAATAAATTATAGCTTTATATATTTTTTTAAGGAAATTAAATTATTATTTTTAAAAGCTAATTTTTACATATAATAAACTCTTTAATAATTCGATATATTAAAATATTCATATTTTATAGAAATTACATTATTTTAAAAATTAATTTTATATACAGAAAACTTCTTTAATAGTTCATTTTATAAAAAATCGTTTTAATTAGTTAAACATTATTTTTAATTTATCTCAAATATAAATATGAGTTTTTAATTTAAAAATATCAAAAATTTACAGTTCACCAAAAAGAACCTCTAACAGATTTAATTGTTGGAATTCCTAGATTGAATCCAAGAGTAAAGACAAATCCATTTTAGAACCTGGCATAACCCATTCAGAACCAAGTAATTTATCGTATTTTAGTTTTGTCTGAGGAATTTTCCCAGTGACTAATATTCCTGTTATTGTGATCGAGTCTACTTATTTTTATCCTTCCGTTACGCTCTGTTTGGTTTTATTATATTATTAATATATTATAATTATATCAGCATTTACGAGTTATCATTAAACTAACCCCATCTTATTCTTGAAATAACTACACTAACCATGAAAGTTGAACTGATAATATATTAAATTAATAGAATATTTTTACACGAAAATTACTGTTAAGACCACTTTTATAATTTATTAAATAATATATAAAAGATTAAATTAAATAAAAAAATGATTTAATCTAATTAAAAAACCAAATTTAAAAGCAATATTAATAATTATAAATAATTATATATTTTTAAAATTACAATATTAATTATTTTTTTAAAAAAATCAGTTGTTTTAATGGACATTAATTTTCAGCATACTTTTTAATCTTTTAAAAAATATTGTTATCCTTCAAAAAACTGTTATGAAATACATTTTTTAATTTGAAATATTTTCGTCTTTAATACACATCAAACTAATAAAGTATGTCGGTCACTGGCTGAATTTATTTAGGAACCACATTATCCTGTGTCGTGTTTTCCCACGTGAAAAAGTTTAATTCATTGGAAACGATCAATAAAACATAATCACTTCATCATTTGTTGCACTGGACGACATATAATGATTGATTAAAGAGGAAGCCTAAAAGCAAGCTGCTTCGAACACAAACAAATAATGTTTTAAATGTCAAACGAAAAATGAGACTAAAATTTGACGATCTTTCATTCCAATCATATATGAAATGATTTTCATATAAAGTCATAATTGTCGATTTTTAGAACCTGTTAAGAGAACTCACACATTTGACAGAACATTTATTACATTCACATTTCTTATCATCTTTATGATGGTCAATATCATTGCTTTCACTTAGATCCATCACTAAATTTTCAATATCTCTCATTATAATCTGAACTATACTTGAGAAGATTATTTTATTTAAAAATATTTAATTTAAATTTGATTGGCTTAATAAAATATTTCTATAGTCATTTTTAAACATTAATTTGATTTTAGTTATTTAAAAATTTACAAAAATAAAATCAATAAAATTATTTAAAAGTTGCAATAATAAAAATTAAAAATTTGAATATTAAATCTAAATTTAAATAAATTAGTTTCAGATTATAACAATTAAAATATTAATCATCCATCTGATTAGGAGAGGCACGAAACAAATCAACACACAACATTTAAACATGCAAAGACTACAAAAAACAATTACACACCAAATATTCCTCACAGAACTAAAGTTTGAAAAGGAACTCAAAAGAGAAACCGAAACATTCTCATCTGAAGAAATCACTTCTTCAATTATACATAAGATTTTTATTTTGATATTTTTATAATGCAGATAAGTGATATTTTGTATGAGATTATTTTGGTTTACCTGTTGACGGAAACTCTAGAAATTTAAACAGAATTTTATGTTAAATACAAAATAATACATAATTTCCTCTTTAGTCATAAAAAAATTAAAATAATAAAACCATTTCAAAAATTAATAATTATAACAAATTTCTTTATTATTTTGTACTGAAATTTAAAAACAATTTGTTGATTATTTTGTTACGAAAATTTGTATTCAATTGTTAAAAAATTATACAATTTACACAAAAAGTGCTCTGACTTGAACTTTTTCTGTAGATTCGCTCAAGGCGTATGATGAATTCACCAGTCGTCAGTTAGCCGTCGGAGAATTGGTCGATTTATACTTAGCCGATCTGACTAGGTTAAGTCTCATAGTTGAGGACCTAAGTGAGAAGTGCCTGCAGTGTGCTTTTGTTAGCGGGTTGCCGGAAGAAATGAAGAAGCAATTGAGGGTGACGATTTCAATAGAAATTTTGGAGCTTCCTCAAGTGGTAGAAAGGTCAGATTGTTGGTGCGATCAGACGAAACGTGCTTTATTGGGTTGAAAACCCCAGCTGTGAGGCAGATCACGTGTTTCACGTGTGGGAACAGCGGACATATAGCCTGCAACTGCTCAAAGGGCGCTGACAGAAACACAGTTCAGGGCAGACGACAATTGATATAATTGTTATACTGTAGGTCATATATCCCGAGATTGCAAAAAGTGGAAGTACGCAACACTGCGCCAGCGGATTCTCATGATTTTGGGCGCAACAGACAACCTCGTAAGAAGGCTATTGGGGGCTGCTAGTGTTTTTTAGTTCGGGTGGACCCCCTAAAGAGCCTACGGCTCAATACCATTGAAAAAGATGGGAGGCCCATATAGGTTTAAAAACCTAAAAAGTAAAAAACTGATTTTTTTAAAAAACTAAAACACTGTATAATAATTAAAATAAACATAAATCATAAGTTAAAACAGCTTATATTAATTAAAACTGATATATTTTTATAACGAAAATATTTAGTAAAATTTTTAAGTATGAAATAAGAAAGTAAAATTGTTTTTTTTTAAAAAAATCAATAACTCATGTAAAACTTATGTAGAACGAAATTATTTGGAAAGAAATTAAAGTGAATAAATAAATAAATTTATAAAAAAGTAAAACTTTGATTTTGAAGAAAATTTAATAAATGGATTTTGGCGAAATGATTCAATTGAAATAACGGGAAGCAATTTGTATAATTTTTATTAATAAATATTTGTGTGAAATTATGAATTATAATCTTGAATCAAACATCATCGAAGATAATGTCCATGCAATTTACAAGCCTTTTCATATCCTCAGAGGTAAAAAATGAACAATTATCTTCAAGTGTTCCAAATTGCAATGTTTCCACCTAACTCATTTTATATGAAAATATATATTGGAACTGGAGCAAATCATGATTTTAAGTATTTGAAATGTGAAACATTTATGCAGCTATCTGAACTTTTAAAAGCCTTTCTAAAGAAATATTTCAAGTGAAAAAAAATTAAAATGATACATATATCATAACAAGTATCATGTTTCTTTTTACATTGAGTATGGCAAAATTATATGACTTGAAAACTTCATTTTAGCAATCAATATACCTGTATTAAAAAACTGTTCAACTTATTGGTATAAGTGGATATCTAACCGTACCCATATTGTGAGGCATTTTGTTCCTATTTTTCCAAGATAACTGAAAATCGCAGAATTCAAAAATTCAAGTCTCAGCAAATCGTTTTTTCTTACAAAAAAACTAAACTCTTTGATGATGACGATTTAAATATTTGAATTAATAATAAATTAATTAAATGTGGAATCTGAAGGTCTTATCGCCACTTTTAAAATAAATACAGACCAAAACTTTTCCTAAACGTTTTTTACATAACTAATTTTATTTTAATGATTAATACAATAAAATATACAATCTTTTACAGCTCTTTTCAACATTTCCTCAAGAATCATTCATAAACTAAGCAAAAAATATTTGATTTTATTTTCAAATATCAATAATTATTCTCAATTATTTACAAAATCAATATTGTTTCCATTTACTCTCATTACAAAATCCAAATATCAATTTTTCTATCTTTATTTATTTGCCATAAAATTAAAATTTGAAAGATTATATTTGCAACTGAGATTTTAGAATTTCAATTTTTATTTACAGAAGTAAAATTGTGATATTAATAAAAAAGCATTATAGAAATTAAGTAAAAAGAAATAAATTATCACTAGAACGCCCAAGCGGTCATTTTTGACCGCAAAGTAATTTGAAAGCGCTTCTATTTTAAGACAATAATTTCTATCGGCTTGATTTTGAGAGACTTTCCATAATTTTTCTGGATATTAATTAGTGTTTTTGAATTTCCTATCTTTTTTATTTCTCGAGAAATAAAGAATTTTTTGTTCCTTTCTCAAGAATTCTCGATAATTTAAAATATGACGTTTGTGCAAAAATTTTGAATCATAGGGACAAAATGTTAATAAATTAACTTGGAAAACATCTAAAAAAACAAAATTGCACTTGTGGCCTCCTTTCCTATTTTTTAAAAAAGGCATTTATTTTATAATCTTTTATACAATTTACATAGAAAAAACAAATGTGCGATATAAAGAGATTTTATTCTATAAAATTTCTTAAGGATATCATTAAGAAGTTTTATTTAATGATTTACTTGCACCTTATGTAAACTAACCAATTTTCTAATACCTGGCTACATATTTGTCAGTGACAGACGAAGGTTTCTCTTTTTCAATATCAAGTCGATTCCGTTCTTTTGATAACAAATAAACCACTCTACTAAATGCAGATTCTACCAGGTAAGAACTGAGAAAAGCTATACAAAATAAATTTTTGTGGCCCCCTAAAGATGTTTTCGTGGCCAAAAAAAATTACTTTTTTTCCATACCCCTCTTAAAATACGTTGTGGCCCACTGAGGGCCATATGGCCGCCGTTGAGAAACCCTGATCTAAAGCACGAAAATAAAAAAACTACATAAGGAGTTGTTCGAAAATTATGTAATGGCTTGGAGAGGGGAAGGGGTCTGCGAGTTCATTACGAAATATTACGGTAGAGAGGAGGGGATCAGAAAATCGAAATTACATAATAACGATTTACATTCTTTGCAAAAAAAATTACTCTATAAATATTCAGACGCTTAAGTGTATTATTAAAAATACGGTTTGCGTGTTGTTGAAAGCTGCCAAAGAATAAGTGGAAGTTAATAAAATGCTACATTAAAAAGGCTGCATTAAAAACGTATTTGTGTTTAAAATCACGTTTGGAGGGGTTTAAATTTTTTAATTGTATTTTTAATTTAAATTGATAAGTTTATAGCGACAGCCCCTTAGAGAGTCACCTAACATTTCTGATATACAACACGTGAAAGCGCAATAAAATTTTTAGAATTTCGTCGAGTCGCGAGTGACATAAAATATATTATCTGAATTTTTTCCAGGGGATTGGATTTTAATGGTTAATTTTTATAAAAAAAATGACATATATATTGATTTCTACAATGAAACATGTGACTTTCTTGAGGGGTTTATTTTTCATTAAAAACGAAAACATCTGCAAGAATTTTAAGCGGCCTAAGATGCACCATTTTTATTATTTTTGATTTTACTAATTTTTGATAATTTTTATTTATCTTAATAATTAAACAATGAATCGGTATAAAGTTCTTTAAAAAGCCTTGCATAGTACTTACAACAATTTCGCCGCATCCAAGAGGACCGAAGATTTGGCAGAGTATTGGAACTCAATAAAAAAGCTTGCTAATGTGAACGACCTCGTCGACAATAGGCTTAAAGAGTTAAGAGAGCTCAAAGAAAGGTGACAAAAAAGTTCTTCAGTTTCTTTACAAAAAAGAACCAAACCCCAGCGCCAATCGTCTCTTCATCAGCTCACCTCCAAAGATGCAATAGTCATCGATTCAGCAGAAGCATCCTTGCCTGAAGCATTCGCAAATCTCCCACCAACGCCATCCACATCAAGCTTGCTTACTAGTAGACATACTCGCCAAGCCAAAGAAAAATTAATTCAGCAGCTCAATATCATAAATGCTGACATTGTTAGTTGCACAGTGCGTCTAGATTTTGGAGTTACAACAAACAGTGATATCGATACTCTTTCTAAATTAAAGGATACAAAGAAATTAGAAACAAAATTGAGAAATCTTGAAAAGGGTCAGCAAACTCAACAGAAATTCCGTGAGTCAAACAAGCGAATATTGTAAGCAATCGTAGATGAAAATCCTGAAGTAGCAACAAAGTTCCGGATTACTAACAAGATAGGAAGACCTTCAATCGTCGAGCAACAGCCTGAATTTCTTCAATTAATTTTGAAATTAGTCAACAGGGGTAATTTTGCGGCAGCGGCTGATAGAAGAAGAGATGAGTAGCTGAGAAGTGTTCCAACTTTAGATTATTTGACACAAAAATTGCGATTAAATGGCTATAATGTGAGTCGCTCGGCAGTTTACCTGTATTTAGTTCCAATGAACGGGAGGACGATTGAAGGAAGACGAAGGAAGTTCTTCCACCATTTGTCATCATTCAAATTAATGTTGTTTCTGAATTTTTAATAATGAATTATTTTAACAAATTTCCTAATTTTTCAAAAACATTTTTTATTATTTTAACTTTAAAATATTTCATAAAAGTATATAAAATATTTAAATTAATTTTAAAATTATTCACACCTCAAAGATGTCTTTTGATAAAACATTAAACACGTTTAATATAAATTTTGAAAAATATTACTTATATTTAAAATTACCTTATATTACAGGGCTATTCAGAAATATATATCATTTTATTCAAAAATTACTTTTCAAGTATTACTTATTAATTGTATCAGATAATTAATTTTTCATTAATTTTAAAAATACCAATTCTGTTCGAATGATCAGTTATCGCAAATACAATTAAATACCAATTTTTCAACTGGGTGAGAGAATTACACTTCAATTTCAACACACTCAAATAAACGAAATTTAAAATATTACTCACACATCATGTTATCTTGAAATGCTGAAAAGCGTCTATAATCGACAAAATTCAGAAACAATTAGGAAAGCCGTATTTTACGCGAAATTGTATTGTGAATCAACTTAGAACTTGGCTTTAAATTAACTTCAGTAGAAGATTGATTGGAGAAATAGGAATTAATAACTGATCCCCAAGTGCATTTGATATAACCCTATATCATTTAAATAATGTACTGCCTAAAACATCTAGTTTTCAGTAAAGAGGTAGAATACTTTATAGAATTGAAAAAAGATCTAAGCAATCATTCCCAGGCATTCCGTGGAAACAGCTAATTTGATAGCAAATTATATTTATCAAAAAAATATTTGTAATTTTATTTTGTTTTTATTTAAATAAATAACCTGTTATTTATATTTCATAAAGTAGATGTTTTAATAATTTTATGATTTAATAATAAAACTTTGGAATTAAACAATTGTAATTTTCTTTCACTTAATAATTCGATATTATCAAAATAAATGATGCATAATTCTTTTTTATTTTTCATGTTTTAAAACTTAAAAAGTGCAAAATTCTCATTATCCAAAGTTTAATCATCCGTAATTCCAATTATCTGATATTACCTTGAATTTAGTTCTTCCAACTTATAAAATTTATTTATTTATTTATTTTAATTTACTGGTTTATTGATTTATTTAGGAATTAATTTATTTATTGATTATTTCAAAGGCATTCATTATAAACAAGAGGAAATAAACAGTCACTAAAAGTTTTACAATTTAATTAATAATAATTTTTCAAATAATTTTTTTTATTTTTTCCCAAAAATAGAGATTAGGCATATTTAAAAAAATTTAAGAAAAACAAATCCCAAAAAATATTTTAGAGTTATTTCGTTTAAATTTAATATTTAAACTATTAAAATGTACCATAAATTTTACGACGTAAAAAATGAAAGCCGAAAACGTTTGAAACATAATCCGTGCTCTAATGGAGCAAGGAAACTCATGTTTATGTTACATTTAAATGACAATATTTCTAAGTTTTCATAAATATTAAATATAATTGAAATTTCTACTTCATAGTCGTTAATTATCTTTAATTTTAATATATTAAATTTCAATATATTTCTATATATTAATAATATTTAACGTCCAATCTAAATCATTATATAAAAACAATTCATGTTTTTTGTTCGGAATTAAATTTTGATCACTGAAATCTTTTTTTAATTAAAATTATATTTCAATCAAATTTTCCATTTTTTTGAAGTCTTTAATAAAAGAAAAGGACACTGAAACCTGTTTTTGAGGGGTCGATATGAACCTCCAAAAAATCTCAAAAGTTCATGAGAAAGATAATTTTCGAAAAAAATATCAATAAAATGAATAATTTACATCATTATTTGCATGAATACAAATATTAATAACACAAACAAAATTGTCATTTATAATAATATTTACTAAAGCTTTCTATGTAAGCTGCTAAGTAATAGATCTTTGATCGTTTTGCCTAATGCTTCTTACTTCATATTTTTGCGTACAAAAATGCTTCATGTAAACACAAAATCTTTCATTACAATGCACAACATTAAATAAAATAGGGTATTTTAGAGAGAACAGAAGTTAAATTTTCCATAGTGTCACAAATCAACTTTTATTTTATTCTATTGTATCCAAAATTATTAAAAAAGTAGTTTTACAACAATTTGAAAATGCTGCAATCTGATTGGTCGAATTGATAACTCGGAGTGTTCTCCAATGGTACATTTTTTTTAATTGAAAAAAACGTTTTATTATCTGCATTTTGATGAAGAGAGTCTTTGTTGAAAGTTTGTTACAAGTAGATGTATAAAGCGTATAGAAAACAGAACAACAAACTCTATTATATATATATATATATATATATATATATATATATATATAAATTATATTTTTCTACACGTAGCTTAATAATATGGCATTTAAAAAGGAAAATTTTAATTATTTTGAAAAAATAATATTAATATTTAATGATGAACAGTAACACAATACTTTTTCTACTGATTTTTGTTGAAAATAAAATTTCCAGAATTCAAAGCTCTCCTTTGACGATAAAAAAACTTAATTTTTATGGAATGTAATTCCTGTAAATGGAAATGAAAATCTATTATAATTGTGGGATTTCGATTTCAATACTTTCTTAAAATAATACTTTTGAAAAATTGTATTTTATTTTTTCTTACCAAACATGATGAAAAGAACGGACAAACTCAGCATGATATCGCTTCATATTTTATATGACTTTTGCACTGGAACAAATTATTAAAAAATAATTGACACTGCATGGAAAAAAGTTTATTTAATGAATATTTTGTGTAATTCTTACATGCAATATTACTTGAATCTCCCACACAAAAATATTTACAAATATTTTCTAATAAATATAAACAAATTATTAAAACTATTTTTGAAGAACTTTCTAAAACATCATACAAACATTGCGAAAATCGCTTATATGACATACTCCACAATATTTATTTTCCTGTGTCCATTCTTTTATGGTCTTCAATACCAAGATTCATGATCGACTTCTAAAAGCTGAATATTAACCATTCAATTTTGTCACTGAAATATATTCTTACTGTTAAAATAATTCTCAATATAATAATAATACACTTATTTCTTAGGTTGTCAGGTATACTTCATGGTATCTTTCATAGGGTTGTCATAATCCTTCAAAAAAAATTAATATATTGAAAATACGTATACGGGACAAATTTATTCTTATACTACCATCAGACCTACTGTAACAATTTAAACTGGAAATCTTTTGATGGGACCAGAGCATAAAAACGCAAAATTTTGTCATTTAAAACGAGAATGAGACAGAAGAGTATTTTAGTTGTATTAATTAAAGAGACAATGAATTCCCAAACAGTAATTAGAAGAGAATTAGGATCAGCACCCTACTATCTCTCTACATCAAACTATATCTGTTTAAGAACTTCATAAAAGCTTTCACTTCAACATCAGCGTTTTGACATTTGCATGACAGATACCACAGACTGAGTAACACAAAGATTTATAAACTGAGTTCTTTGAGATCCTCAGGATCAAGAGCTCGTCAAAGATGGCCGATTTAACTTAGTGTTGCCGAGCACTTTGAAACAAATCTGAAAGACCTTTCCTCTAGTATCTTAAAACTTTCTCGGAAACTTAAAGGCACAAACCTACAAGAAAGAAAAGAAATGCTCCTGTATTATTATAGAGAATTGAATACAATTAAGCTCGTAAAATCGATTTACTTCATTTCAATCTGGATTTATTTTATGAAAACTGTTGCATTATGGGAGTTCAGCAATGAGTTATGTTGCATCATGTATCCTTATTGGTAAAGTGTATTTTAATTTGAATTTCGACTTGATTACTTTAACAATTTATATTTAAGATATTCTGCAGCTTAAAATGGTTTTGTGTTGGTTTTAATCGGATTTTCATCTAATGTTTTTGACAGAATCGTAGGAAATTGTTCACAGGCTGTCTCTGAAGGATACAGGTAGATTGTTGATTATTGTGGGGGTGAACGTATCTAGATTATTATTACCCAAAATAGGTTATACTTTAATTCACCTATACAGTTACGTAAATAAAAAGAAATAATTTAAAGTACTCAATATATTAATAATAACAAACGGAAGGAAAAAAAGTTAATGATATCACCGAACAAGAAATTTTAGTCAGTGGGAATCAACCAAATAAGTGAATCGGGAATCAGCAACAGACCCCAAAGAGAAAGACGAAAACCGAAATATTTGAACGAGTATGTGGTAGATATAGATTCTTGTGATGAAGAATCTGGGGGGAGTGTTACATGTTAAATTTATTTCTTAAATGAAATATTTAACATGAAAAAATATAGATAATTATTTGTTTAAATAATATCTATTTTAAAAGTATTGTTAGTGAAAAATAAATTTTAATAGATTTGAGATTCGTTGTTACAAGCTATCGGGGCAATGATAATCGATTTAAAAATTATACTCGATCATTTGGAGAAATTTAATGGAAACGGCAGTTTTGAAATTTGGAAGAAAAAGTTCAAGATGATTATGAAATTCCAGGGGATTTTGGATCCGGCCCCAT
The DNA here is from genome assembly GCA_001938485.1 of Girardia tigrina. Classification (NCBI taxonomy): domain Eukaryota; kingdom Metazoa; phylum Platyhelminthes; order Tricladida; family Dugesiidae; genus Girardia; species Girardia tigrina. The sequence goes on from MQRK01225339.1 coordinate 66,042, forward strand.
AT
>MQRK01225349.1:8027-25456 GCA_001938485.1 Girardia tigrina
ATTTTTTTTATCAAATTGTATTGTCATCGGAAGCAAGCCTGTATAAAACTTCATTCATGAAAATAAATGAAAAGATTGCCATTTAATACAGTGTATAAATTTGTAGATAATCGTAAGTGTTTTTTTGCAAAAAAAATTAGAAAAAATTATTTTTTTTCATAATTTTCTTTTATCAAATTGTATTGCCATCGGAAGCAAGCCTGTATAAAAAAATTCAGCTGAATTGGATGACTGAAAGTGGTCGAAAAATCGATCGCAAGATTTACAAACAAACAGACAGACAGACATACAAGAAAGTAAGTTAAGAAAAACGTGGTAAAATGTAGATTAATTCATATTCATACAGTTTAAATAGCTGCGCAATTTAAAAGCTAATTAATGCGAGAAGTTTACATAGGTATATGTATAGGTATATACATATATATCCATATAGAGAGCGATAGACAATATACGTATACATAGTAGTAGTACCATTTCATAACCAATTTAACGTCCGTGTTTGTAGCACTAACCATTGTCAATTTCATAGGACAAACAACTCTAAATTTAGTTTTCTTCTAAAAATACTCTGTAGCGGTTACTTTACGATAATATTTATTGAAGTCACTATGTTTTGTCATCCATAAATCTAAATCAATCAGGAAATTAAAACGTTTATAAGTGACAAGTTAGCATCCATGAGGAGCCACGGAATATATTATGGAAAAATAACAATATTAAATACTCATCCAACGTCGTATTAAAGATGTAAACATTATTTAAAAGATTTATTGTTTCATAATGTAATTAATTTATTATCGAATGGAACAAACTATAATAAAAATGGGATATATATGCATCATTACAGGCTATTAAGAACACCAAACACATTTATTTTCAATACAAATTGAATTTTCTTTGGGACAATTCTCATCGAAGCTTTCATAATTTGACATCGTTCTAAATTGATAAATTTTTGTTAATAGACAATTATTCGAACAAATTTTCATTTTAAATGATTTTCAGATTATATTTTAAAAATTCTACTTTTATAATTTTGGTAATAATTTTATCTAAATATTAATTCAATTTTTATATAATTTTTATATCTTAGGTTGATGTATATGATCTCGGCCACTGTTCAAAATTGATAAACCTCGTTAAATCTCCCTTAAAATCATACTTTTATTTTATTTTTTTATTTATTGCATTCTTTTATTTTATTCTTAAATTATTAAAAATAAATAATGGATCCAAACAAGAATCACTTTAGTCATTGTCTATTATTTTCATTTATTCCTGGAAAAAGTGCAACAGAAACCAAGTGATTCATTGACCAGAGGACAATATCGACTTATATATCGTGAAGGATTGGTTCGCTAAGTTTAGAACACGTAAATTTGACCTTGAAGGTTTTAACATACAGACCCAAAGAAATTGAGGTTAAAGAACTGCAAATCCTTCTGGATGAGGATTCAGAACAAACAACTTATGAGCTTGCAGTTAGACTAAAAATCTATCAATCGACAGTCCAGAAATTATTAAGAGTAATAGGAAAGATAGAAAAGAAAGAAGGTTGAAGATGGTTTCATCATCTTACGTGGTAAACGAGGCAACAATACTAAAATTCACGTCATTGTGTGTATACTTTCCTACGCTGGTTACCGGATTCTCTCTGTCAAAGTGTGTGAAACAATTGAAGTCTCCTCCAACTATTGTCATACAGCCTGACCATCTAGCCTCAGCTTTTGCTTTACTGATCATGGTGTTTAGAGACTCATATTCGTTGCAATTTATTATGAAAAATATTCAATGTAATATATATTTCTATTAGGTCGTCCAGTATGAAATTTGTAGAACTAAAGTCAAATTGTATTCATAATTTACCAATAAAAATATTTATGTCTATTATCAAAGTATTCACCTATTTTTTTAAATCTAAATTGTCACGTTATACAAATACTATGTATATGGCATACTACGCTAAAATACTACGCCAATTTCACCAGATGTTTCTCCAAAGGATTTTAAAAGATAAAATTAACCCATATTATCAACATAAGTTTGAGATTTGAGCAGCAGCTTGTTGAGGTCATTTGAATCAAAATTTGGTGGACGAGAATCGATAAATTCCTTGGAGGCCATTTTTATGGCATCTTCGGAATTGATTTTTTTTATAAAAAAAGTTGTTTAAATAAGTGCAGTATGTGGTTTTGCATTGTCGTGGATCAATATTGGAGTCGACCTGTTCACCTATCGCGGCTGTTTTCTATGAGTTTCTGCGTCATATCTTCCATATCTGCTGTAATCGACGAACCAGGTTTCATGAAGTCATCATAGATTATACTTGCGATAGACTACCAAACATTCACCATCTTCTGACGATAAATGTTGTGCTTTGGACTGTGTTTTGGTTCTTCATTTGTGTTTACCTAACTTGCTGAACGTTTGCGATTATCATATTGGATCTAGTTTTCATTACAAATTACGATTCGATTCTAAACATAATCACATTTATAACGAGAAAGCATCATTAAGCAAGCCTCGAAACACTATTGTTTCTGCTTTTCATTCAACTCATGTGGAATCCACTTATCCAACTTTTCATTTTACATATTTCAGCCAAGTGATTTAATATTGTTTGCTTTGTAACAGAAAACGTTAGCGATAGATCATGAGCATATTATGATCGATCTGAGTCCAAGGTTATTTTCAGTTCGTCATTGTATATCTGCATTCCTGGGCAACCCAGAGACTCATTTTTAAGATTAAAATTACCTTTCACGAACTTCTTGAACCAATTTGAGACTGTCTGATGCATAGTAGCATTGTATCCGAATACACTAGTGATATTTCATATGGTTTCTGATGCTGAGGTTCCACGTAGGAAGGCGTACTTCATAATAGTTCGAATTTCTGCCTTTACATTTTTTTAAAATACTGATTATTTAAACAAAATTTAATTAATTTTTATTGATGTCTTCATATTAGAAAAGGAATTTTATTCCATTTAGTTCAAAATTTAAAACGCAAAGAAGCAGATGAAGGTCTTATCTGTCGACACAACATTTTATATCCATAAAGATAACAATAATTTATAAAAATTGTATACACAAATAATTTCGTCGAAACATCCGGCGTCGAGATAACCTTCTCCACAATAGTTTGTTGATAACCGACGTTGATAAGAAAGATGACATTTTCTTATTGAAAACATTTAACAAACTAGTACTAAGCTGGAGAAAGTTAATAACCGCTGATAACGGATATATGGAAAGGTGATTGATTTGCATTCTCAGTTACTATTAATTGATTGGCAAATACACTTTCATTGTATTAACAAGATCAATATGGTTGTTGAAACATTTATTGGAATTATATTGAGAACAATTTTCAAGATTCTAAATTAAATAGGAAGTTTTTTTAATTAATAAATTAATTTCAAGGAATTGCATTGGTCAAAAGTAATTTGCATTAAAATATAAAATCGAAAGAATATTATGTTGGGTATTACAATTAATTCTCGTTTTATTCTTTATTTATATTCAACTACTAATCTGACTCCAAATGAACCAAAAGGTTTCTTCCAACAAAAATATATGAAGAATGAACAAGACCTTTTAATAATAATTTATTCTGCAAACAACAATTGAAGTACAAATATAAATTCAACTCTATCAATACGCTACAATTCAAAGATCACACTTCGATTAAACAGTTACAACACTTCTTCGTTCGAGTGATGCTAGAATGATTTATTTAAAACTCAACTTCTCCTTTATAGGATACTATTACTCTCTCAATATATCAATTTATTTAAAGCTTAATTTTTCTCCTTTACAGGATACTAGATTATTTCTTAAAAAAATATTAATAAAATCTAAATTACCGCACATTCAAATTTAATTCTTCTTTTGAGTAGTAATATGTGTGAATTGTAACTGAAATAAATATTGCTTATATACTAGTTTTTCCTAACCTTGAAAATTGAATAACTAAAACAAATCTCAAAATATTTACAAATATTTTATAAATTTTATTAAAATACTATTATAATAATCAAAAAATTATTAATTTTAACCAGCGATTTATTTTAAATTTTTTATTAGATTTTAAAATTTAATCTATATTTTTCGGAACCCTAACAATTTTAAACATTTAACTGAAATGAAGTTTAAATATTTTTAAAAATATTAATTCAACTCATTCGTTTAGGATTTCAAAACGAAATCTAAACATTTTGAATACCAAATTAAAAAAAATAATTTAACATTTAAACTAAACTTAAATAAAATTAGTTTCAGATAGTAATGATTCAAATGTTAATGAGACATCTGGGTAGGAGAGACACAAATCCAAATCAACACTCAATATTCAAACACAAAACATCAAACATTCAAAACATTCCTCACTCATTGATTTGCTATTATTTTATCATGGTTAGTTCGAGACAATTTTGATTGAACTATGCTTGTAAACATAGGCAAATAAACAATAAGATTGTTTAATTTATAACTAATTGGAAATATTTTGCTAGGAAACATCTACACTATAAATTGTATTTCCCCTGATCAAAAGATTTATAATAAATGAATGTAATCAATTGTATTTTAAACGTAAACGAACCTGAAACACAAAGACTTTAAGAACTTATTCGATGTTCGTAAAATAATGTATTGATATGCTAAAAATGTATTAAATTATCACATAGTAATAAAAAATAAAAAAAGTTAAGAAAAGAAAATGAAAAATATACTGTAAACCATTTACCTTTACTTATGAAACTGTTTCACCTCTAGATTTGTATTTCGTGAATCACGGTAGGTTCCGGGGTGAAGCCCAGGATTACATTTTACGGAGTAATAATCATTACTTTTATCATGACTTATCATATAAATTATTTTGTTTAATTAATTACAAATGTAATGCAAAAATGGTTTCATAAATTAATTTTAAAAAGTTTTATGCACTGTAAAACTAAGCAGCAAAGGATCAATTGTGATTAACATAAAAGAATATATACAAATTAAATAGTGTGATGGGACCCGAAAATCTTCGGTGGCTAAGATATTAAAAGGTTTTGATGCACTATTTATTATTTGCTTAATATATTTGAAATGGATATTTAGCTTTTTTTGTCTTTTATTTCATCTTGTTAAGTACGCAGTCAGAAGACTGCGGATAACCAAGTTCGTTTAAATATCATCGATCAAAGAAGACGATCCCGAAATCGACGGTAAAAACAACCATCGAATTCTTATGTTAAATTACAAATTCTCGAAATCAAAATTGATGTTCCCCAATATTGATCCAAAAGATTAACATTGTTGATATTTTCATTCATCTCCATCAGTAAACGTGAATCACAAATTACAATGAGAATTCTGATATAATGAAAAAGAACGAATAAAGGTTGTTGGGTTCTTGATCGAGATTAAGACTCATAACACCAAATTTTATTTATAACACAATTAACAATTATTTAAACAATTTTTTAGTTAACAATTTTTTTTAATAAAAATTGTTGTCGAGGAACTTTTCTTCGTTTTCTTTTTGACCAGATTTTTTATATAAAAATATGAAATTATAAATATAAATAAATTGATAAGTTATTTTAAAATTGAAAATTTTTTATTCTATTTATTTTGAAAATTTACATTTCACTATTTTTAAATTAAAACCAACATAATTTTGTAGTCATATTTTTACTAAATTAACCATAATGATTTTTTTATTATTTTAGAATTATTTTAATGTTATTTCTTTTTTTGTGAAACATTGTTAATTAATAAAGATTTTAACGTTTTATTTATTATCAATATTTCAGTTAAAAAGAATTTTTACTACAATTATTTTAAACACCATACAAATTTTAAATACCATGTAAATACAACAAAATAATTTACAATATTCAAATTTTTATTATTATTACGATACATTAATGATAAAAGTCTTAATATTTATTTCTATTTACGAAAACTGTTTAGAATTAAATATTTGTTAAATCTTTAATTTGCAGAATTTCATACTTACTTTAAAATTTAAAATTATCTGTTTTTTTTACTTTACAACTCTGGCAACAAAGTTTCTTATTTTATTTCTTTTAAATCAATTATTTAAAAATCCATTATTAACCAATTAATTTCATTTTAAGTTTTTTACGCTACAATTAAAATTTTATTATTTTCGAAAATAACTATTTAGAATTAATTAAGATATATATTTTTTTACTTAAAATAGCTTTAAAAACTTTTGATTTTAAATAATTCATTATTTTATAATTCTTTATAAAAATTAATTGCTTCAAAAATTTTGAGATTGAGCCCGTCCTTCACAAAGGTCAACGTATATTATTGTAAAATAATTTCACACTTCTTTACTCAATTCAAATGAAACCAAAAAACAGTCATTAAAACAAAGTTGTTTGTTTTGTTTTGCATAATTATATCGGTAATTATCAAGTTGTTTAAAAAATAATGTCGTTTTTAACCTTAATCTTTAAAGACAAATATCTCAGCGTAGAATCAACTTTATTAATCGAAATAAAAACTGTTAGCATCAATACAGTTGCCACCGTTGCACAAGTTTATTTATTCCGGTTGCATAAAATTCTGGCTTTCTGGAGGCGATGAAATCGTTGATGGAAGTTTTAGCATCCCCTTCATTTTTGAAGTATTTCTCCTGGAGGAAAATGCCAAGATGTTTGAAAAAGTGATCATCAGTAGGCGAGAGGTCAGGTGAGTATGGTGGATGACTCAAAGTTTCGTAGCCAAGTTCGTTCAACATTTGAATTGTCAGACGTGCGATGTGTGGCCGAGTGTTGTCGTGGAGAAGAATAGACCCCTTCCTACTGACTAATGATGGTTGCTGTTGTTGTTGGAGTTTCTGGTTCATTTTGATAATTTCCTTACAGTCTTTCTCTGCCGTAATTGTTTCTCCTGGATTTAGGAAGCTATGACGAATAACACCGGCTGCAGACCACCAAATAGTCACCATCATCTTTTTTTGGTATAATTTCTGCCTCGGAAAGGTTTGCGGAGCTTCATCGTGGTCCAACTATTGAGAAGAACGTCTCCCATTGTCATAGAGAATCCACTTTTCATCACACGTTACAATTCGGTTCAGAAACGGATCATTCTTGTTCCCAGAAGAAGTGAAGACGATGCCTCATATTGTCATTTAATTCGTATGGAATCCAATTATCCAGTTTTTTAAACTTCCCAATGTCACTCAGATGGTTTTAAATTGTTCCTATTGTGACACGTAGTTCCTCCGCAAGCTCTCAAACTGTTGTACGTGGATTTGCTTCAACTAGAGCCTCCCAAATTTCATTTTCAATAGTAGGTTTCCGTCGACGGCCATCATCATCTTTGAGGGTATCATCTCCTTCTTGAAATNCGATGCCTCATATTGTCATTTAATTCGTATGGAATCCATTTATCCAGTTTTTTAAACTTCCCAATGTCACTCAGATGGTTTTAAATTGTTCCTATTGTGACACGTAGTTCCTCCGCAAGCTCTCAAACTGTTGTACGTGGATTTGCTTCTACTAGAGCCTCCCAAATGTCATTTTCAATAGTAGGTTTCCGTCGACGGCCATCATCATCTTTGAGGGTATCATCTCCTTCTTGAAATTTTTTAAACCAACGTTGTAACACATGTTTGTTGGTGGTTCCATCGCCCAATGCACCGTTGATATTACGGGCGGCCTCCGATGCTTTGTGGCCAAGTTTGAATTCATAAAAAAATTCTCGAAATTGCGCTTTTTACATATTGACAACTATTTAAATAAACACGTTATTTTAAAGTGAATATTTAAACGAAGTATCACATAAATATAGAGTTTTTCATGAGCTTTACAATTATGTAAAAAACATAAATAAATGATAAATATTTATTTCAAAACATGAACAAAAATCAGGACCATTCTAAAAACGACATTATTTTTTAAACAACCTAATAATATTTGATTTTTGTATATAATTAATATGTATATTTTTAATATAAATTTTTAATTTAGTTTTTCAAATTTGTATTTTTTACATTTGATAAAAGTGAACACTACACATCCAAATTATTAAATATTGAAATATTGTCTGATAAACAATAAGAGATGGAGCATTTGTTGACTGTTTTTGAGCAATGTATTTTTGTGAGATGTGGTTGTTTGTTGGACTCACAGTCATCTTCAATTTGTTTTAGCACATCAGTAAGTCAAATTCGCTGTATGTTGTCCGGCAAAGCTAAAACTGTTGCAGCTTTCAGTTTGACTTCTCCAAACTCCTTGATTAGTATTCATTGTTCTTCCTTGCTTGACCGGTATAATGACTATTGTTTCAGTACTTGACTCAAACGGATTCTATATGAAGTATTCTTTCTCAGACAAAATTGGTTCGATCTCGAAAAGAGAACAATGCGTCAATTTTCTCAACTATGATGACGAACTTGACAAATTCTGATGTGATGATTTATATAAATTCGTTCATTCATTTGACAGAAATATATTTGATTATTTAATGAAATTTATCATTTTTGTGGAACACAGTTCGTTCTATTATAAATATGTTTTCATGAAGAAAGTTTAATATAGCAAACAAGACAGACGCGCAGCGGTATCATTTGCAATTTTGTGGATCACATCTGCGTTATATAGATCTGATTATTGATCGAACGATTACATGGCTTTTAGACAAATAACCTAAACACTGGTCTTTTGTAATTCTAACATGATTTCCTTCTTTCTCCGTCATGGAGCATGTGGATTCTGTCTACTAATTTCTTAATATTAGAATCCTAAAACAGAAGACTGAGATGGAAGATGAAGGAAAGTGTGTAAAGATTATAAAAGTGCGGTTTGTCTCAGGTACTTCCGAGTAAATATGCACTCGACCGAAAATGGTCGGAATCGCAAACTTTAGCAGCAAATAAAAGAGTGATGATATATATCAGAAATCTGCTAGAGGTTTTGGAAATTTTAAACTATTTTAGAAAGTATCGTGTTCCGAAGATCAGACCGGATCTTGTATTCATTTTTACTTCATAAACCTTCCAAATTGATGTCGTATTTTTATAGAGCATTGCAAAGTTTTACTCATTCTTTAATATTTACAAATATACATTTACTATCACTCTGAATCCGAGGAATTGTATAAGTTAAATCTCCAGGTTTCACTTCAGGATTCATAATATCAACAAGTAGAATTTATTTAATATTTACAATCTTTTTAGAAAACTTAAACAAATTAATAATCAAAACTTTCCACTCTTTTATAATTCATTATTTACTTTCTTAATCCAATCAATTCTTCGATGAATTATGTTTCCATCTTTCAGATTCTGTAGTTCCAATTGTTGTGGCGATATATGTCTTAAAATTTGGTACGGTCCATCGAATGGGAAAGTGTCCTTTCTCAGTTTTGTAGGATCTTGTTTTACAAAAACTTTCTGACCATCCTTGAAATGTAGATTTGATCTCTTCTCTCTCTCCCATTTTTCCATTCGTCTTGCCGCTTTCTCTAAATTTTCTCTTACTTTCATCTTGATCACGTTGCTCTCTTCCGTTTTAGCTATCCCTGCTGCCGTATGTAAATTTATTTTTCTACCAAACAAAACTTCGAAGGGCGAATATCCGGTCGTACTCTGAACTGTTGAATTTAGATAGAATTCTATCTTCGGAACAATTTTCCACCCTGATCGTTTGTCTGTGTCTCCTCTGTTTGTTACTGTCATGTCTCTCACTGTTTGAATAGGTCTTTCTGCCAACCCGTTTGATTGATGTTGAAATGGGCTAATAAATCTTTGTTCGATTCCAAATTCCCTGCAAAAATCTTTAAATTTTCCGTCAGTAAAACATTTTCCATTATCTGTTAATATTGTTTTTGACTTCCCATATCTATATATCCATTTTATTAACACGCATTGCACTATGGTGTCTTCGTTTTGAGTTCTAATCTCTGTCAAAGAGACCAATTTCGAAAACTGGTCCACCATGACCAATAGATATAGGTACATGCTATTCTTGTCACCCACATATGCGATATCCATCACGTCTTGCTCTAAAAATTCGTCACTTCTTATTGGAATCAAATTCTTTTTTGTTTTTTCACTTGGAATTTTTCTGCGTATACATTCCTGACATTCTCCTATAACTATTTGCACCTCTTTCGCTAAATCTGGTAGCATAAAATGATTTTGGATATACTTCTTTGTCTTTTTGATACCTACATGACATAAATCTCTGTGTATTTTCCTGATGAAATGTCTTCTAATTTACTTCGGAACCAATGGTAACACACAATTTCCTTCTTGCCTACCCCATAACCCATTCTGATAAACTAATTGGTCCTTTAGTTTGTAATAACTCCTTGGTGATTTCATTGTTTTCACCTTCTGTTATCTCCTGTATTTGTTTCAACTGGTTCAACTCTGAGCACTTTTCTTGTTCGTCTTTTATCCATTGAATTGTAGACTGAATCACCACTGTATTGATGTGTTTCACCCTTGCTTTTGTTGATTTTGGTTCTTCTTGTTTTCTTTCATATTGTGCACAAACGTCGTAGTATAGCCGTGTTAATCCATCTGCCTTTCCATGTTCGTCTCCTTTTCTATACTTCAAATCAAAGTCGAAATCCGCCATGTTTGCTAACCATATCTGGAATTGAAGAGTTATTGGTTTGGAAGTATTCTTCATATACACCAGTGCTTTATGATTAATTCTTGCTGTAAATCGCTTATCATATAATGATATTGCTTGAAATGTAACATGAGCTAATAGCTCCTTTCTTGTCACACAGTACCCTTTTTCATGTTTAGTTAAAGTCCTCGATGCATACGCGATTACTACTTCTTTCTTTTCTGATATCTGACTTAGAACTGCTCCTATCGATCCGAATGATGCATCTGTGTCTCAGATGCAATTATTATTCGAGTTTACAAATGCTAATATTGGTGCACCACATAGCTTTTGCTTCAATTCGTTAAAACTTCTGTCGTACTCATCTGACCAAAATATTTCTTTACATTTTCCGCTACGTGCACTATAAAAAGGTGCTGCTAATTCGGCGTAATTCTTGATAAATCGTTGATAGTAGTTACACAGACCTTAAAATGCTCGTGAATTTCGAGTACACTTTAAAAACGGAAAATTTTGAATTTCTGCCACTTTAAATTTATTTGTTGAGATACCTTCTTTGTTACTTGTATGTACCAGAAATACTAGCTCCCCCACTACGAATTTGCATTTTCCTGGATTGACTTTTAAAACTGCTTTCTTCAGTCTATTCAGTACTTCTACTAATGGTCTCATATGATCCTTCATTGATTTTGAGTAAATTAAGACTACATCTAGGTATATTACTACTCAAGAGAATAGTAAATCTTCAAATAATAAATTCATTATTCTCTGAAACGTTCCGGGTGTTGTTGATAGTCCAAACGGTACACGGTTAAAACAATACTGCTGTGTTCTTGTGTAAAACGCATTCTTTTCTTGAGAACTTTCATCCAATGCTACTTGATGGTATGCTTTACCTAAATCTATACTGGAAAAAATTCTGGAGCCACCCAGAGCATCCATTAACATATCGGTGGACGAAATGAGAGCGGAAGCTAAGATTTATGAGGACAACATATCAAAATAAGAAAGAAATGATGTTTTAGCCGTCAAAACATCATATGCAGAAATGGCAAAGAAAGACAAACATCAAGTTAGAAGATATGAGAATCCTAAAAAAAGAAGAAATACAGCTCCATTGAATGAAACAAACGATAGACAACCAATATTAAGAACTGAACGTAGAATACCATCGAAAGATTTATTAAGAACGGAAATCCCAAGTGGTCGATCGACATACAGGCCACATTTTCTCAGGAGTTTCTTCACTGTGTCGATGCACACACTCGAACCAATGCTACCCATACTGCTGCTAATTTCCTGAGCAGTCTTCGTTGGAAACTTCTTAGCTTCCCGAACGATAAGACTCTTATCATGCCTGGTTAACTTTTCCTTCCAGCAGCAATGTCCCTTTCGTCCACTCTTTGCGCTTCCTGCAGAATTCCATCTCGTAATGATACGATTCACAGCACTCTTAGATAAATTCAAATGTAGAAATCTCGCGTTGCGTTTTACTGGTGTGCAAATACAATGCAATCACCCGCTCTCGATTCCCTAATGTTGTATCACTCATTGCGCCTACTGAACAGAATGAAAAATAATGGCTTTCTGAGAATTATTCTTTCTGAGAATTCTATTTATAGACTCCCCATACCAATAACAGACACAAAGTACTGGTGTGTAGTGTGTGTGTCATTACTTACAGTATCTTTTGGCTTCTACTTAATGTGTGTGCATGTGAGTTCATTTACTTGGCTTTGACTATTATTCGTGTGTGTTCATGTGTGTGTGTGAGAGAGAGCAACACAGGTAGTAGAAACGCATGTTATGTGCAGTGTGCTTTCCCTCTGTACAGCAGGTGTGACGCTGGTTTTGTGCAAAAAATAAAATTTTAGTCTTGTCCCGGTTAATTTTATCCTTACTGTGCAAGAATCTGATTCAACTCTACAACTACACCAATCGGCAGACTGTTCGCGTCAAACCATACCCGACCCCTTGTCGTTTTTGGGATACCCCACACTCCAAGCACAAGATCACATTCGTCCAAAGGCCTTTTGATTTCCATCATGTCAACACTCACCATGTCTATTTTCTCATCCCACTTTTTCTCACTCACCATTTGGTTCAAAAAACTTTATGCTGATCGAAGCCACCCAGCGTTAGCTAAATTGCCCGCGTCATGAGAAGATTTGGCTTATTGTTAACTCCGAGCTTACCTCTTAAATTGCATTGTCACGTTCCTATCTCATCACTCCACCACCTTCATCCAATCGCAATCCTAACACACGACCCCCGCACAACGGTTTGGTTGGTTTTGCCTGAAAACCAAATTTCTCGAGTACATTTAAAACATTCTGGTTGCTTTGTTGAGATCCATTACAATGTTATCCACGTACGAATATTTAGCATCTTTAATAAAAGATTCGTTTCACAGTACGAATTTAATCATAGAAGATATGTCCAATCTGAAACCAAGAGGAGTCAACAAATATGATTTCCCTTTGAACCGGACCATCTGATACTTCCACAACTCTTCTTTTACATGCAGTTGCAATTATGCAGTTTTCAAATCGATTATCCAAAGATTCCATCCCATTTAAAGTCATCTTCTCAGTTTTTTTAGTGCAAAAATCACTATCCGCTGAATCGAGAACCCGTCTGATTTTACTTTTGCTATACTAGACAACAGCCATTAATGAAACAATAGCTCCTTCGTGCACGCTGTACTCCTGTAACTATCCTTCTTGGATCCATCTCTCGATTTCGGCCTTAAATTCTCCATGAATTTCTTGTTTGGCTGGTCACACCGACACGCTGTTCTTTAGAGCAATCTGCCCTTAATGTTCCATTAATCGGTACTTTACGATCCACCTTTTACCGTCGAACTGTGCCTCGAAATACTGGTCACCAATCGGTGGTTTCGATTCGTCTTTATCACAAGCCTTTCTTCTGTTTAAGCCCTTCCCATCACCACCGTGTGATATAACACCAATATTGCACATCGGTAGAAGCGATGGGCGGTGTGTACAAAGGGCAGGGACGTAATCAGCGCAAGCTAGAGACTTGTGCTTACTAGGAATTCCTCGTTCAAGTGGGATAATTTCAATCCACTATTCCTGACACGACAGTGATTCAGCAGGTTACCCGGCCATTTCTAGCTTGGAATAAAACTCGCTGGTACTGCCATTGTAGCGCGCGCGCAGCACCGGACATCTAAGGGCATCACAGACCTATTATTCCTCCATTTCATTTAGCTAAACGCTATTTATTCCTCTAAGAAGTCAGCATTAGCGATTTAACACAAATGTACTATTTAGCAGGTGAGAGTCTCGTTCGTTAACGGAATTAACCAGACAAATCGCTCCACCAACTAAGAACGGCCATGCACATTCATCCCTTCCACTAACTTTACCTCGGCCACAAATATTACATCCCCCTTTGTTCGAATGTGCACACTACCCAATTTTTTGATACCGTCGAGACCTATAATCAAATCACTATCCGGCAACTTCACCATAACTACATAATCTAAATTAATCTCAACCCCTCTGACATTTACAACAACATCACACATTTGGCTGCACTCAAACTTCTCATTGTTCATCATCAAAATGTTCACTCGCGCATCTCTTACTGCGCACGACTTCTCTGCATCTAGAACTACAATAGATTTGCTGCAACATGAATCCACAAACATTGGAACTATCTCACCATTCACCACAACCTTGAATCCTGGAAACTGCGTAGATCTTTTCTTCCGTTATTCGTTTTTTTGTTGCCTTGTTCGATTATGAGGACACTGACTGACCATATGTTTCTCATCACCGCACACAAAACAACTTCATACCACTGCATTACAAAATGTCACTATATGCTCTGCGTTGCCACATTTGAAACACTTCCGTTTTGCTTGACGATCCCTGTTGCCTGCTCTATCCCCCGACGTCCACCTTGAATCCCTAGATTCCATGAATTACTGAACTGCCATCGATTTGCACCGATCCCATCATGCAAATGACTGACTTGATCATTGCCCGAGCCATCACGATCATCTCCGACAACTGTCGAGAGTCCAACGAACAGGCCGATTTAATCTGCTGTTGCACAGAGTCCGGTATTCCCCGGATAACGGCACTCTTCACACACTCATTGCTTGCTTGGGGATTAATTAAATACACTAACATTTTTATGTCAGCAACAATAACGTCCACCATTTCGCTCTCAGCCAATTTCCTGTGGCACAAATCGTCGAATGCCGCAACTCGGTCAATGCAGAACGCCTTCTCCATTGAATGCCTCAACTTCCCATACTCCCACTTCTCGTCTTCTGCCAAGCCACTGTACACTAAAAACGCCTCCTTCGACAGAAAAAGCGGCAGAATCGTTTCCAAATTTTAAAATTTTCGCAGACAGGCCACCAGCTCAAATTTGAAGATTCATTCAGAAAAATTTTCACTTCCATCGAAACAGCTAATTACAACTCCCAGTTTATCGGGCCGCGATAGCTTGTAATTTGACAAAAGACAAAATCAATGAAGAAAATATTTATTTACTTAAATTTACGCCCACCGTGAGTTTATTAAAAAAACATCTCTTTCATTCATTATTCAATCTCACAATTAAAAAAAATAAGTTATTCAAAATAAAATATTAAAAAGACATAGGAAGTTGTTTAAATAATCTGTGAAGCTTACAGATTTTTAAAACGCAATTATATTGTATAAATGTGTCCCGACCCCTTTGCGTGGTAACATTCTTGAATGCTCTTGAGCCCCCAGTGGTTATTAAAGATCAACCACAACTTGCCATATCTCTCATTTAATTCTGTATATTTATTTTAAAGGTGGTCGGACGCATCTCCTTCACCTGACATCTGACTAGTAGTGCCAGGTTTGGAGTACCATCTAGTCCAGTTAAGTTGAGAAAGTCTATGGGCCCACCAACAGCTCTGCGCCGCTCAGGGCTGATTTTAATATTAACATATGATCATTTCCTTCAATGTAATGTTGTTGGTTGTATGTTTCCTCTATGCATGCACCCCTCATGTTAGTGTAAATTAGTGTAAATTACTTGATGACTTCTCGATGCGTGGCGAATATTTCTGAATTAGGATTTATTGTGGTACATTCCATATACATTCATTATCAACATGATCATTAATTATAACTATAATCACGATTAAATAAAAAAATCAAATTTCGATCATTATTATAATTGTCTGGAATCGTTCAAAGGGTCAATTTAAATCATAAATTTATCATAATTGGAAAAATTAGAATTTAATTATTCTGTATTTAATCGCTAATTGTCATATCGCATAGTTGTCGTTTATTATTAGAAAAATTAATCGTTCAACATTATTGTCATTCAGTCGAGAGAACACATTAATCGTTAATCAATACTGTAGGCACAGAAGTGACGTGTGTTTCTTCCAGTGTTGGCCCATCATTTAATATAGCCTCGTGATTCTACTATTGGAAATTAGTTTCTATACACGGAGGCTTAATCGGTTCAATGTACATATTCTTATGTACAAGAGTTATTGTCGATTCTTTTCTGCTCGACGCGATATCGGCAACCCATTTCATTATGGATAAATTTCAACATCCCGGTACTGGTTATTCGCACGAGGACCATATCAATATTAGGCGGATTCATTCGTGAAGGAGGAAGGCTACGACGACGATGACTGAAAGGTCAACTATTAAAGTTAAAAATCATATTCAAAAGAAATATTTAGTGACAATATATATTGATTATAAAATGTAGATAATGAAATGAACGCAAACAAACAATCAACGAAACAGTCACATGAGAAACTACGTTCTACATAACTCGGTTGGTTACCTGATGATTAATGTTGCGGTTGATATCTATGCTTTTTCGTTACGGCAAATCGGTCTCGTCTCTCTTTTACTTCGGTTAGTTCGGTTTGGTTATGCTGTCGCTCGTAAATTCGAAGATTCTCGGTAAAATGTTCTCGTTGTGTCTCCAAATTTCAAATTATATCCGCTTGTTTTGTTGAAGTTTTGTATTAGTTTTGAATTATCCTGTTCTGGATTGTTCAGTTTTAATTTGCTCTATTGTTCGTTCGTTCGCTCTAATTGTTCTACTGTTCTCAGTTGTGTTGGTTAGGTCGGCGCATATATAATGTTGTTCTTTCTTGATGCAGTGTGTAATGTCGTCGTGATCGTTTCCGATTGGTCTCTAATGACGATCCTTCGTTTCAATTTGCGGAAGTGTGTGGTGTGTTTGTGTTGTACCAAGTAACAACGATCGCGCTGATTCATGATTATTAATCGTGAATAATCACGCGATTTTTATTTCAGGAATATGGTGTGATTCATGGTAAGTTTTTAATTAATTTATTTTATTTCAATTAACTTTTTGTTATATTTCAGGGCCCGATATCTTTTTACCGGACGATCCGATTTCAAACTGGGTTATAATTGTGGACAGTTGATGACAGGGACTTTCCGGAGAAGTCCGGTTGTTCGAACTGATCCATCGGGTGAGTCTTAACACGACTTTTACTATTTCGACTTATTTATGGGGTTTTTAGGACCTGGACGTGTCGAGATGATCTTCTTGGACCACAAAAGGTGCAGGAGCTGTCAGAGACTTGCGTCGTTGTTTTCGTTCTCTCAATATATGTATTACTTCGCTCTTGGGTCTTATTTGTTTTATGATGCATGTTTTCTTATTAACGTATCGCTCGCAGTGTCGTTTTTGATAATATTTTGACAGCAACAAATGCATTGTCGTCACAAATAAAGTTTTTTGATTTAAATGGATTTATTGTCTCAACCGGGGTTAGTCGCCACCGAACCTAACAGGG
>MQRK01225351.1:249-15612 GCA_001938485.1 Girardia tigrina
TGAAATGATAATCCATAAATTCATTTGATTTAAAATATTATTTTAGTAAAAAAATTATTATTTGAAGTACAATTTACGAAAATGTAATTCAATTGTTATTCTTTGAAATACAAATTGAAAAACAAACATTTATAAATATTCAAAATATTGATGATTACTGGAAAGACGACCTAAAGAAATGGAACACAGATAAGACAAAAATACCAACAGCGCGAGCAATGGTGTTTAATGTTATTTCTTTTTTTTTGTGAAATATTAATAAAGATTTTAATGTTTTTTAATTATCAATATTTCTATTTAAAAGCATTTTTTACTTACAATTATTTTAAATACCATACAATTTTTAGATACGATTTAAATACAACAAATAATTTACAATATTCAAATTTTTATTCTTATTACGATACATTAATGATAAAAGTCTTAATATTTATTTCTATTTACGAAAACTGTTTATTTATTAAATTCTTAATTTGCAGAATTTCAACCTGACTTTAAAATTTCAAATTAGGTTTTTTTTATTTTTTAGAATAACTTTAAAATTACTTTAAAATAATTATCGGTGTCTTTATATATATATCTTTTAAATCAATTATTTAAAAATCCATTATTTCCGAATTAATTTCATTCTAAGTTTTTTTACTCTACAATTAAAATTTGATTATTTTCGAAAATAAGTTTTTAAAATTAAGAAATATTTTTTTACTTAAAATTGCTTTAAAAACTTTTGATTTTAAATATTTAATTATTTTAGAAATTCTTTATAAAAATTAATTGTTTCAAAAATTTGGAAATTGAGCCCAACATTCACAGTGTATATGAGATGTTAAAAACGAAATACACAATGAAAAATGTGACAGTTTGATCAGAGAAAAACATGGAGAATGAGGTACAGATATAATTAAAATAGATTACGAAGAACTGAAAGGGGGACCCAGTATAGAATTTCAAATAAAGAATAGAAAAGTACGATGTCTACTGCATACGGGAGCACGAGTTATTAAAGTAAATATAATTAAAGTAGACTTACTTAAAAATATGAAAAATGTCAAAATAAAGGAGACAAGACGCATACATTGTGCTAACGACTCGGAACTAGTAAATTACGGAATAGTTCAACTAAAGATTAAGATTGAAAGAATACAGAAAACAGTGTATTTTTTGTTTCGTTCAGATTAACTATGAGATACGTTTTGGACATTTATTTAAAGTTCCATGGAGTATTCAAAAAATTAAAGTTTCGAAGCAATAATTGTTTATATTTATATACTTCTGAATTGTTGCCAGATTGTTGTCAGTTGTATTTATTATTTTGATTTTTAATCATCGAACAATATAAAAAAGCCATTCCTTAGTGACGACTGAAAAAACTGAAAAATACTATTTTAATACAACTTTGTCTTTTTATGTTTAAGGATAAAATTTTTATTGGAGTAAAATAATTTAAATTTGTTTGTTCTCATTTATGAATGTTTTATTTTCTTTAATTTCTGTATTTTATAAACTGTTTTGTTGATATTGATGTATTTTAATTTGTATTTAATTTTAGACCGGGAAAACGGAACACAATGCAGGGCAGTTGGAATAACCAAATCCACTGCCTTCGTATGACATGTTAGTTTTGATTCTTTCAATGTTCCTTTAACGAATAAATGTGCAGAGTCGTAAAATGCCGAGATCGAATTACATCGGCATTAGGCAAACTGCATTTGATTGACCATGAAGCTACAATGCTAGAAATGAAAAGAAAACTGGCGAAGAATATCTACGCCAATTATAAGAAGGAACAGCAGATTGGAAGTAAGTCCAAGTATATTTTATCATCAAATTATCAAAATCCATTTATCTAATTTCAACAGACGAGAAGCAGATTGCAACAAGTTTCCAATTCGAGCTGCAGTGAGACCTGACAGTTCAGAAACTATCTGAACTGCAGAATGGCGCGGCACAAGTAATGATTATTATTGATTATCTATACCAATTAATACTGAATTATTCCAGACTTCCGAAGAGCGATATGTCGAAACGTGAGAGCCCTTTATTCGATTTGTGTCGCATATGTAATGAATATCGTTGCAGGCGTAACAATACGAGAGTTCCGCACAAGGAACTTCTATTACAATTCTATAAAGAAAACGAATTTAACGTTGCCGTTGAGGCCAGCAAAACGGAAATCAAGAATATTATTTTGAAACTATGTTGAAGGCAAAATAATTTTCAAACGCAAAATAATGATTTCGGCAATTCATCATAGGTTTTCCAGAAGGATTTTGTGTCTGCTCCACGGGATACAGCTCCGGGCTTCATTGACAAGGATTTATTGCCTGGAGTATCACCAGATTTATATCCTTTAGATTACTGAATCTCGAGTAGTGTCGCTTAACGAACATTGACATAATAATGAGAATTGATAAAATCAAAAGAAAATTGACAAAATATAAAATGAAATTCCTGAAGAAGATATTCAATAAGCCTACAAATCATTCAAACAATGAAGATATTCGATAAGCCTGCAAATCATTCAAACGATGTAACGATATAATTAGGTGATGCATTATATAATTATGGGCGTATTGACTTGCACTAATAAACTTTTTTTAATATGTTGTTTTTCTTAATTTTGCATCTTTTATAATGAAATAGTATGAGAAACAATTAGGGGACATCCAATATTTTTCACTGTGATTTCACGAAATAGGGTGCACACCCAGGTCATTCAATCCCAATAGCGGTCCCTGAAGAGATCAGTAGTTGCCGAAATAAAAATTAATTAAAATTTGTTATTCGTCAAATCCATTTGACTCAATAATAATTAAACAATTCATGAGCTAATTTTGAAAAATATACATCAAGTTAAAACAAATCTAAATTTTGTAATTTCAAAAGTACAAAATAATGAGCAAAAATTTTCCTAAAGCTCTTTTTAAATTATGTTTCGAAATGTCGTATTCCTTCATCAGCAATTATAATTAAAAATTTTGTAAGTTTATTTGTTAGTTTTATAAAAAGTTATTTGTAAAAGTAATGATTTTGTGTTTTAATGATTTTTTAATGAAAACTGTTTAAAAACTATTAATTCTTTAATTTGCAGAATTTCAACCTGACTTTAAAATTTCTAATTAGGTTTTTTTTATTTTTTAGAATAGACACAGATATCAAACAAGCCCGTCCTCACTTCGAAAACATCGATGACGATTACAACTGTAAGTCGTAAAACAACTTTAAAGAATATCTACCGAAATCCCTATACAACGCTAAATAACTGTGGTTTAAATCTATAAAATTTTACCAAATTTTTGCTCGAAAATTTTCGAAGATTCATCGATATTGGCCCATTTGTCACTATTTTTATTAAAATTTTGAGAAAATGATAAACGAAATACAAGAATAACAAGAATCCTTGAGTATTTTGTCTCAAAAAAAATCGTTTGTCTCAAAATACAAAATTAATTAAATCTTTTACAAATACATTGTTACCTTCACCGCTACAGTTCATAAAAGAAGTATACATGTGAATATTTTTGATGTCTTTTTTCTTAGTTAAATGAAAGTCCGCAGAAACGCAATAATAATTATACTTATTATTTCTACATTTAATACTTATGCATAAATATTAATTTAATTTTATATATTAATTTTCAGTACAAATTGTCATTCTAAAATTAAATATTTATTTACATCTAAATTAATTTTTTCAAATTGATTATTTGATTGGATGGTGAGACTCCAAAAAAAATTAATGGAAAGGAAAATTTCGTTTTGATATCTTTTTAGTTACTCTATATAAATATCATTGTAATGTATATATATATTAATATACATTAATATATATATATATACATTATATTATATATAAATATAATTTTCTTTAAAAATTTTTATACTTTGTTCCTTATTATATCGCTAAGAGAATTCAAAAATTAAAAATTTTGAATCAATGACAAATAATTATTTTTATGATTGAACTTGTTCCTTTTTGTCTATGTCATATTAAGTCTTCATTGCAACTACTGAAGAAAGAGCTATATCACATATTCTTTTCGAAAAATTACTAACTATTAACTCCAATATTTATCTCACAACGTTCTAAACTACATCTCGAATATAAAAGAAATATTTAAAGAAACGTAATTATTAGCACGTTTAGGACACCATTGTGAATCAACAACCACAAATTCAAGAAGGGGACGATGTCAGTCTTGAGGTCTGGCAAAGCTCGCAAAACACTTATGTGGTTAGGGTTAGGTTAGTCACCTTTGACTGTGTGACTGACTGTGATGTTTATTTTATTTTCATCCAGTTCTATTAAAATTGATTTAAATCAATGTATTTTATTGATTTACTTGTGTCGACTTATCGAAGAGATACAATAATTATGGTCGCATTCATGTGCCAAGTGACAAATCAGAATGGAATATGAACATGCTATTCCTGAGGGTGTAGAAAAATTTGATCCGGCCGTCCTCGAAGCACTCGTACAATCTTATAGTTACAGATTAGGAATGCAACAAGGGTAGTATTGTGTTCAGGATAAAACAGATAATGATCCATCTGACGATGAGCTAGTATCCAATCTAGATAGGACGTGATTATTTATGAATTAATTTTATCACAGGTTGTAATGGTCAAAGGTTTCTTGTCAACTCGTTGGGAATTCCCAGGAGGGAAACGCGAGAAGAATGGAGGAACTAGGTCTTGACATGAAAGAAAAAATCTCTGAAGATTTATCAATAATAATTGAAGAGGATGGAACTCGTACCGATCAGTATTATATAATTGATCAAATTAATATCGGTACGGACTTCAATCCATTCGCAAAACAAGAAATCGATGTTAATGTATGTTTTTTTTAATTCTGATTTAACCTTTCAGATCCCTTTTTAAAATATCATTTAGTGTAATATAGATATAAAATACATCCTGCCTTCATTAATATGACAAACATGATTGTAATAAATAAATTAATTATAAATAATAATTAATAATAAATTAATTATAAATAATAAATAATTAATTATAATAATTACAAAATAATGAGCAATAATTTTCCGAAATCTTTTTTAAAATGATTATTAGATGTTTCGAAATGTCGTATTCCTTCATCAGCAATAATAATTAAAAATTTTGTAAGTGTATTTGTTAGTTTTATAAAAAGTTATTTGTAAAAGTAATGATTTTGTGTTTTAATGATTTATTTTCACCATTGCGAATTTTTAAATTGATTAAAATACCTACATAATCTAGAAACTTATAAAACCGGAACTATGTTGTCTCGTTGCTAATAAATAAACCATGATCTTATTTGAATAATATTTTATGGAACGAATTTATTAAGTACATGAAACTCATCAAATTGATAATAAAAACTTAAAAACATTTTCATACAAAACAATAAGACCTGAAGACAGCAGATATGGCTGATTAACTTCCTACAGTCGTATTAGAAATTTAAAAGAATAAATCTCCACTACAATGGGATAAAGTTCTAAAATAGGATTTATTACTTTTGAACCGACTGAGAAGAGATCCAAAAATTAAGTTATTCTAAATAATTCTCTACTTTTCATGAAACATATAAGTAAACCTTTTCTGCAGGAAATGTTGCTACTTATGGAATAAGTTAAAATGCAATACCATATTTACAAAAATATCTCATAAATAAAAATTAACTATTTAATATTTTATGGTTTTATGTTTGTTTATTAAATACTTATTTCATTATTTGCTATATTGTCTTTTATTGATTAAATTTCGTTTTCTTGAGACTATTCCAATATATTTTCGTATTTCGTATAATGAAAAATATAATGAAGAATATAAATTAAATGATTATAAAATAACATAATTTATTTTTACTGAATTTTACATTGTCTTGTTCAATATTCTCGAAAAATTTAGATATTTTCATATTTAGCAAAAGAAGAAAATTATATTTGTGCCAACCTATTTGATAAAAGAATTATTACCGAATTTATATTTAGTTCGAAAAATGCAGCAAAAGATCTTGAAAAAAATGTCGGAAAAAGAAAAGTGAAGGAGAGACGAAATCATCAAACAATTGACATTGAATAGAAACATTTTCAAAAATAAAAATCCAGATTTCGTTTTCAATTATGGTCAAGTATAATTGAAAATTCTTCCAATAAAGATATTAATGAGAATAGGACAATGATAACTTACTTGAAATATATACCAAAGCAACAACAGTAGATGACTAGATAGACGACTAGGATAGGAAAATAAACTTTAAATTTAGGTACTTAGTACTTAGGTACTAAAGCGAAAACCTCAATTCAGTGATGGAAATTCGGTGAAAGTGTGTGCTCAATTGAAATGACTAAACAATTTAAAGAACTACAATTAGCTCCGAAATATCAATATACCTTGGAAAATGGAAAATTTCTTTGGAGAATCCGGTAAAAACGTTGAAATATCGTTGTATACATTGAATGAAAGACACTAAATATTTTTTCAACACCATGTATTTTCGAATCGACAATATAAATTGCGCTATCGAAAGATGAAATAATCACAAATAATTGAGAGCAACTCAATGCAGAGAAGATAAAGAACACGAAAAAGAAGCGAGATCCGACGAAGCACATAAGTCAATTTGTAAGTGTGAGCGGTGAGCGTTAGTGAGTGCTGATAAGTTCATATGATCTTGATGCCTGATCGCGACATCAATATTCGATTATCGCGATTTCGCTTCTCTTTCTATCTCCACTTGTTTTTGGGAGCAAATCTATAAAGATATATGACTTGAATCGCACGTCGGACGTTCATTTTTTTCACTTTGACTTCGATTAGGACGTAATTTTATGAAAATTATTTCATTTAACGAATTTGTTTTAAAAAATTTTGCTAGAATATATATTTGGAGATTATAACATAAATTTTGGATCTAAATTTTTATTATTTACATATTATGCACATATTATTATATTAAGGTACTGAATTTTATTACTGATTTTTTTCCTTTCTGTAGTCTTATTTTATTTTTTTCTAATTTTCTCAATCAAAATCATCTCATTCCTACTTTTCATTTCTCGGCGCACTTTGCCAAGAATTCTGTGAAATCAAAGTGCTCCTCGAAATGCTTCTTGTGAAGCTTTACGAATTACGTGTAAACGTGCATATATAATTTATTCGATAATGTTCCAGTCAATGAATCCATTTATCGATTGCAAATAAAATAAATATTTCATCATTTAGATAAAATTATTTTTCGCTTTTTCTTTTATTTTACCTATTCTTATGTGTCAATCAAACAAGAAGAATTGAAGAATTTCGAAAATCAAAGAATTTAATGGGAAATTATAAAAATTATTGTTCAATTAATATTTAAATCTGATTTCCATGACATCGTTATGCACATATTATTATATTATGTACATATTGATCTTCACTAACTGAGAAGTCTTGCTAAATTTCTAAAGTTATTGCCATATTTATATATTTACTTTGCCATAACAAAAATTTCTAAAATTATTAAATAATTAATTAAATTAATTTTAATATCAAAAAAATTAAATCAATATCGATTATTCAATTATCGCGACAATCTTTTTTCTAATCTAAACCGATTTTCTTTAACTGAATTTTTTTATTTGTTCCTTTCTGTAGTCCTTTTTATTTTATTTTTTTATAATTTTCTCAATCAAAATCATCTCATTCCTACTTTTCATTTTTCGGCGTACTTTGCCAAGAATTCTGTGAAATCAAAGTGCTCCTCGAGATGCTTCTTGTGATGTTCATCACAAATCAGCTTTACGAATTACGTGTAAACGTGCATATATAATTTATTCGATGATGTTGCAGTCAATGAATCCATTTATCGATTGCAAATAAAATAAAATCTATATCTAAACAAAACTATATTGCATGTAAGAATAAGAATAAGTTTAAATTTTATAATGAATTAAATTTAATAAAATCTTATACATGACCAAATGAACACTAGAATTGATGTTATGGTACTACAAAGATCATCATGCGAATGTACCCGACATGGAACTAAAGCAGTTACGAACACAATGAAAGAGTAAGTATAAGTTTATAATTTTTAATTAATTAAATTTATTAAAATCCTATATATGAGCACATCAATACTAGACTCGATGTTATGTTACTACAAAGCCCATTAAAGACCTTTTATTACGGGTGCTAATGGTCAAAGGATACCGGTCAACACTGTGGGAATTCCTGGGAGGGAAAATTGAGACGCCAACTGATTGTCTAAGACGCGAAGTTGTGGAAGAAATAGGATGTGATATTATGAAAATAATATTTGTCAGTGGAATAAGGACAAGCGAATAATTCCCAATGCTCGCGCAATAATTTTAAATAAAACTCGTACAGAGGTGAGACCATCGACTGAATTAATTTGTTATTATTTATTAATTAATTTATGATTATTTATTAATTAATTTGTGATTATTTATTAATTAATTAATTAATTATATATCTATAATTTATGTATATTATATTTATTATATATTATGATATATATACTCAATCCGATGCGTTTGTAAATAGGGATAAGATGTAAGAAGGGCAAGAACGTCGACATCTAATGCATGCCTTTAACGCGCTTCACTTTGTTAAGTGAATCACGTGGATTTAGTATCCAAAATTTTGGTATACAAAGTCTTGTGATACCAGCATAATTAAGGAGTTTGTAGAGGCTGCGGTTTCTTTTGCAAAAGAAATCCCATCCCAACATTTGTTTTAATCAATTGTTGTCAGTTGTATTAATTATTTTGATTTTTAATCATCGAACAATATAACAAAGCTATTCCTTAGTGCCAACTGAAACAACTGAAAAATACTATTTAAATCGAAATATTTATTCGAAATTTGATAAATGATGAATTTCACTGGGGTTTCTTTTGCACCCCCATCAATCAATTGTTGTCAGTTGTATTTATAATTTTGACTTTTAACTTTAACTTTTTTTAACTTTTTAATTTTTTTTCGTTTAGAGATGTGTCACGGCACTGGAAATAAACAATGGCGATAAGAAAGCGGCATTGGAACATGCGATGAAAGGAATCAATTGGGAGAATACGCCAATTGTTAACGAGAAAGAATGGAAATTTATCGAGGTAAAATTTATTGAAATCATAAAATAATATTGATAATATGTGGACGCGCGCAAGATTCTTGAGGGGGGGGATAGAATAGAAATACATTAATAACAGAAAGATCATTTACTTTTAATGAACTCTAAATTTATTTGTTTACTTTAGAATTTTGGTGAATACACAAATTTTTGAATATTCGGAGATTAAAATATCTGAAATAGTTACAATAAGAATTTTATTGAGGATTTTTATAACATTAACGACATCTATATGACTCTTAGAACATTTGTTAACATCTCAAGCACAATTGTCATACAACAATTATTCAAACCGACATTTCTCTTGATATTTCTGGATTCAAACTAATTTTAAAAATAAATGAAAAATATTGATTCATAATTATTGAAGTAAAAATTATCGAGCCGATCAAAGTTTATTAATTTCGACGGTTTGACTGTCATTCTTCTGACGAAGATACGCCAGAAATCGCACATATCGATCAGCAGTCTTAATCAGAATGGCCTTTACAATTCCAAATAACTTATTATCATTACCAAACATTTTACGCCACTCTTCCCCAACTATGTTCAGAATATAAGTGATGCAAGTTGGGCGTTAGATTCTGTATCCAAATAATGTCTTTAAAACCACTTGTAATTTAAATGATTTTTTATTCACTCATGTAATTTAACGGATCAATTATTTACTTTGTATTTTAAAAATAATTTTATTTACTTGTGTAATTTGATTTTGTAAATTTGACAATTTATTATGGTTTTTATTCAACTTGTAATAATATTCATCAAATAAAAATTATTGTTTGATAACTAAGTAACAATTTGTTTTTATTTTCACAATTCAGTCATTTTTAGTAATTTCGTGTTAATAATTTTCGTATTTTTTCGTGAAATTTTAATTTTTCAATATATAAATTAAATAACACAGAACAGCCTATATAAATATACTTTGTTACTTCACTGAGAAAAGTCATAAAATTTGACAATTTTACTATTTATAGTAAAGTCAGAGGTGCATCAAATATTTTTATCAATATTATTAAGACTATATCTAAACTTTTTTATCATTTTGAATATTTTTTCATTATTGTAGCATGATAAAATTGATCCTGAAAATCCACCAGATGATAATTTGGAAATAGATGAAGAGCAAGATTTTTATATTGATTTTCTATTTTCTATTAAATTTAATAATATCCTATACATAACCACATCAACACTGGAATTGATGTTATGGTACTACAAAGACGCAAATGTATTAGACATCGAACTAGAGCAGTTATGAATGTAAGAACAAGAATACCATGAAAAATATTTATTTCTATTTATTTAAGAAACTGAATACTAATGTATATGCAATATATTATGTAAAGGACAAATTGCCAAATTCAATTAAAGACTGCCAAAAAACAAAACACTCTGGGATTTCCAATATGACATCCCAATCTCAAAGTAAGTGTAAATAAAGCTCTATGTAGACCATTAAAAGATGGTCTCCTAAGTTTTATAGCAATATATGTAAAAACCTAGATGTATTGGTGATGAAGTTGGCCTGCATTCTAGAAAAGGATGAAAAAGAACCCTACATTTAGAATAGGGATTAAATAAATATCAAAAAATGCTAAGACGCAAATATTTGAAAATGAATCTTATGACTACTAAAATATTACATTAAAGAACAAAAAAGTATAACATAATAAATGCCGCTAGGACCAATGGACGAATGAAAAATAAGAAAAGTTAGAGACACCATTTCAAGGTTATTATCGAATTTGAATAAAAGATATTTTGCAGTCATTTTGAAATATAAAATGAATATGGAAGTCCAACTGGATAAAGTGATATTTATTTCGAATTTGCCCGCTAGTACAACGTTGTTTAATTTAGTTCAAACCTTTCAAATATGCGGGGAATGAATATCGGCGAATATCAAATTTGAAACTAGGTTGGCCTACTATATTATAATCCCTATTATTTATTTTAAAATATTATTTATTTCCTAAATTATATTTGAATAGTTTTTCCCCACATCTTAAAATTGACAGTAGGCTCTGTAATGTCTATTTATGATTTCTAAATGATAGAGTTTATGGCTCACAACCATCTCCGACAATGCTGTGAAAGATTTTCTACCTTAATATACCTTCACCTTACCATGGTATGATCGGGAGATTAGAGACTTTGTATATAAGCTAAACAGGGTTTCTATGCATCTAATGCGTCACGTTGAAACTTAGAATTGCTATCAAAATAAATATTATAAACTTTGATTGAGAAAAAGGATTCCATAGAATGTCGGTATTTCGGTTTAAGACGATACATCACCAACCGACACAGATATCAAACAAGCCCGTCCTCAATTCGAAAACACATGACGCTTACTACTTTAAGGCGTAAAACAACTTTAAAGAATATCTACCGAAATCACTTTACAAGCCTAAATATCTGTAGTTAAATCTATAAAATTTTACCAAATTTTTGCTCGAAAATTTTCGAAGATTCATCGATTTTGGCCCATGTTTCACTATTTTTATCAAAATATTGAGAAAATTATAGATCAAACTCATGAATACCAAGAATCCTTGGGTAGTCAACTATCTACCCAATAATTATACTACATCTGTTTTATTATGTTTTATTGCTTCTTTCAGGTTAATTTTATTTATTTATTTAAGTTTCCATTGAGTCTTCAAAAAATTACAAAGTTTCAAGGCAATAATTGCTTATATTTAATGTAAAAAAAATTATCGACCTTTTCAGAAAAAAATAAGTCCTAGAATTAGAATATGTTTGTTATGAAGTTTCATAAATTAAGTTGATGTAAAAATTAAGAAAATGTGTCGCATTTGTCTTGCCGGAGTAACTGATGTAGTCTTAGATTGCGGGCACCTATTTTGCCAGTAATGTGCGATGACACTTATTTGATGTTCATTCTGTAAGACAAAAATCGAAAATATTCGTCAAATAAAATATTGTTAATAAAATAACTTTGTTTTGTTTTACCATCTATCCAATTTCTTTTAACACATAAAGATCATACAGTAGATCATCTTCCATTTTATTTAATTAAATGGATAATATTCAATAATAGTTTTATTATTAAAAGATATTTTCTCAAATGAACATTAATAGTTGTTACTCTTTCAATTATAGGCTTATTGATAACAGAAATTTTGTTCTCTATTACGTTGAGATTCGCATTGGGTTGTTCAAAACGTAATTTCGTTTCTATGGTGAAAATAAAAGATAATTTTCGTAAATTGAATAATTATTTTGGCTATAAATTTCAACACGAGGAAAAAATATTGATGAATACTGGAAAAAGGAGCTAAAGGACTGGATTTAAAATTTAAAATGTCTAAAATTAAAGACGAAATTTTGGAAGAATTATACCAGTAAGTTTTTTAGTGTTCATTCGTGTTTTTTTTAATTATTTGAATTTTTTCTAGACTATTTCAACCACACAAAAATGAGAAAGAGAGGATTGGTGCAGTTAGAGAATCGATGTAATGGTACTACAAAGAACATTATGCAAATGCACCAGACATCCGAAATGTACCAGACATTTGAAAAGAATTATACAAGTAAGTTTTATAGGGTTCATTCGTGTTTTTTTAATTATTCGAATTTTTTGTAGACTAGACAGATTGAAAGAATAGAGAAAACAGTGTATTTTTGTGGTAAAAGATTTGGAACCCGAAATTATTCTTTTATGTTGTCTAATTGTTCTTGATAATCATTAATACTAAGATTATTATTATTTTCTTTATCATACTATTTTCGATTTTGTTAATGCCTCAAAGGCGCGTTAATGAAAGATTAAATTTTTGCTCGAAAATTATCGACTTTTTGACTTTGATTCATTTGACTTTGTTTTAAATTTCATTTCTTCTTTAAACGTTTGTTCCTTTCCTATTTCACACATTTGTATCATTCGATTGGAATTTGTTCTATCTCCATTTGCATTTGTAAAGTCATAGAAGACCGTGGCATTCGTCCAATAGATTTCTTTGATAAAAGTTTCCGAAAACTTTTCTTGTACCTTAATAAATGATATATTCAACGTCCATGGATTGGATGCTGACTATGACAATAAATGCCAACAATTCCTCACTTCTTTCAGTTATTATTCCAAATTAACTTTAATCTTAGTATTTCAAATATTTTGTCAAGGGGTCGATGAGGGTCACATTGATTGATGTTTACATCATCATTGACATTATATTATTCAGCTGATTCGGTGGTTCCCATTATGTGATTTTCCGGATTCAGAAATGGATTTAGAAAACAACGAGATCCTCCAGGATTTCGTGGATGCGATTCCGTTGACCAGGTCAGTTTAAAGATAGCATGTCATTTAATTTTTGTGTAACAATATTCGCATTTAGGATCGTCAAGAGATGGATCGAGAAATTGGTGAACCCCCAACGCGATAAGAAAGCGGCGTTAAAACTTGCGATAAAAGACATCAATTGGGAGAATACTCCAATTCTATACAATGGATAATACAATTTAATATTTAAAGTGAATTTAGTAAAGTCAGAGGTGCATCAAATATTTTTATCAATATTATTAAGACTATATCAAAACTTTTTTAATCATTTTGAATATTTTTTCATTATTGTATTCATTATTACATTTGTAAAGGTATAGAAGAATATTGGAGTGTCTGTGAGTGATATTTGAGAAAATGTGAGTGTCGAATATTCTGTTTGTGTGATATATATTATGTATTTACAGGATCAAGAAGGAAGTTACGCAGGAGAAAGGAAGAGCAAACCATTTTGCAAATAAGACACCAAAGGAGAGAAAGAATACTGAATTGACAGCGTTGGGTACAATGAAATCCTT
The DNA here is from genome assembly GCA_001938485.1 of Girardia tigrina. Classification (NCBI taxonomy): domain Eukaryota; kingdom Metazoa; phylum Platyhelminthes; order Tricladida; family Dugesiidae; genus Girardia; species Girardia tigrina. The sequence goes on from MQRK01225351.1 coordinate 14,204, forward strand.
GTTCCAATACGGACAAAGTCTTGTTAAGAAAGAAATCAAGGGTAAATTGATTTGATTCCAATATTGTAATTACGCAACACCATCTTTTGATTCCAGATGAACGATCACGAGATATTGTGAACTTCACGATCAACCGCCTGATCTATTCGATGAAGATATAGCACGAGTGTCTGATGACCATAAATAAAACTCTGAATAAAGACTCGGTAAATTGCTCCTTAATGATAATGACAATTATTGATTGATTGATTGTAGAACGTTGATCAAGAAGTGCTAGACAAGAATATCCCGTATTGTCACTACAGATACTTCTATTCGGACAACATTAATCAATAAAAGGAATCAATATTTTAATACATAAAGACCTGAATGATCTGAAGATGATGTACTGTCTGTTATTCAAAATTAAAAGTTTGATGAGTTTTTCTTTATTTACTTATTTTGACTATTGTTATTTGGATTGTTATTTTAGATTGTTACTGGATTTTTATTGTTATTTATCCTAAAATTAATCAGATTCGTGAGGAAATCTGGGAAATATTATACAAGTTTTTATAAGGTTCCTTCGTGTTTTTTCATTATTATAATTTTTTTGTAGACGTTATCAACCAGTTAAAAACACTACGGGAAAACTTGGTGCCATAATAGAAGCAATGTGATGACATTATAGCGGTAATGGGATTATATATGTAAATAATTTTCTTTATTTACTTATTTTGACTTGTTATTTATTTATTTTTTTGTTTGTACGAAACAATATATATATATATATATATACGTAATTACAAAAAGTATTTTCCTCAGTATTGGTATGATTTATTAGCGAAAACACAATGGCCCACTTGTGGTCCTTTTTCACTCAGTCACTTGAAATTGGCAGTTAAGCTTCTTTTTCACTTACACCCGAAACTCTTGGAATAGGAACGTCATATTTAACAGAATGCTCTTTAGTTTTTGATTTGACTGTTTTTTTCTAATTCTTTACTTTTGATAGGAACATTTCTATCGAGTAAAAATGCTGGAAGAGGTTCGGTTTGAACATTCACAATATTTTCCTTTTCTTTTATTTCTCGTTTCTTATTATTTTCAATATTATTTGCTCTTCTCTTTTTGATGAACATTTTCGCAGCATGTCCGGTCAATTTTCTTGAAATTTTTCGAATGACTGCCGATGATCGTGAATTTTTCTTAGCTAATTTCACTTCATGATTAATTGCATGTCCTTCTCGTTTAATAAGCTCATCGATATAATTATTTAGTGCCATTGTAGGGGATACTTCAATGAAAAAAAATTTATTAAAAAGTGAACGCCATTTTTCACAATTTATTTTCGTAATTAATTTCGGCGGATTACCCGCCATCTTCAGACTAAATTAACACTGGCTTTTTGCAGCTTATATATGAGAAAG
>MQRK01225364.1:4767-20424 GCA_001938485.1 Girardia tigrina
CCGCCATTATTTTTCGACCAACCTAATATATTATAAGTGTATATTGGTAATTCATCGGTACTATTTTACCATCATTTACTTGTTTACACCTATTCATATTTATTTGTACTTGTGTTTTGTATTCGTTTTTATATATTCTTATTTATATTTATTATTTAAGTAGTATTTACGATTATTATTAATATATAATTAAAAAAAACTACATAGTAATATGAGAAATTAAATATTTAAATTTAAAATATTTAAAATATTAAAATTAATGATCATAAATAATAATTAAATTACTATTTACGATCTACTTATTTTCTTGTCATTTGATAGACCAAAAAAATGGCTTATTTTATTAAAGTGATGAATTATTTTGAAGATACAAAAGAATTAATTATTGTTGATCGCCTGTCTTCAAATTGTAACTGATATCATAATATCTCAATCCCGTCATAAATACTTAAACGTTGAAATCCTAAATATAAACAGTAAATAAAACGTAAAATTCCTAATTGATTATAACTGTGACGAATATTTTGAATGTTTAATATTTTGTGTTTGAATGTTGTGTTTTGATATGGAATTGTGTCTCTCCTACCCAGATTGATGATTAATATTTTAATTCTTATTGTCTAAAAATATGAAATGTTTAAATTTATTTGTAAAATCAAAACGATTTTAGTAAAAGTGTGTAAATTTGCTGTATTTAATTATAATTAAATGAATATTATAAAAAAACCAATTCCGAGTTATTTTATTATTTTCTTTCAATATAAATTAATACTTAACATTTATCTACCCCTGACAAATGGAAACTGCCAGGAGAAAGCTGCTCACTTAAAATGAGGTCCTCAACTTGACACCGAAAGGCGGTTCAGTTCTCATCTTGACGGTGTTTTGGGGCGCCAGGATTATTATGCTGACTGACTTTGTTGAATTAATAGTTATTATTACTCCAACATTGTGCATCAATCAAAGAAGGCACGACAAAAAAGCCGAGTGTGTGATCTCTATTTTGCTACGTTAATGCTTTCATTCGCAAAAACAATAACGTTTCCATTGCCATAATGAAGCGTTGTAGGCTCAATTTTCTCCCCCATCAACCATTATATATATATATATATATATATATATATATATATATATATATATATGTTTTGGACAAGACTGTTCCCACATTTCCTCTTCTTACAGAAACAAGATGAATATCAAAATATCAACGTATTTCCATTTTCTAAAAACATTTTGAGCTTATTTTTAATAAATTAGAGAAAATGTCAACGAATTGGACAGGTTCAACAAGCCAAGACGCTCATCGTTTATTAAAAGCGACTAGTAATCGAATATTTATCGTTTTCTTTAAAAATAATAGCCAAATATTCAGCCATTTTGGAACCGGTAACCCAGACTCTTCAGTCTGCACAATTAGATTTAGAAGCTGCTCATCAACACGTTCATGATTTAATTAATATATTTTCATTGCATCGAGAAAACTGTGACGAAAAATTTCAAGAGATTTTTAAAGAATCATTCGATTTGGCTGCAAAATTAAATAAATAAAAAAATTAAATAAAAATAAATCTGTTATACAAATTGTAATACCAATGGTGCGTATTAAGGCTTAATTTATTTCGTTTCGTTATGATTTCTATGTTATTATTTCTATGTTATAAACAATGACAATATTTCAGTCTAAATACATCACATCAGGTTTAGGGAATGAACCTGTTCACATTCGGAGACAGGATATAATTATTATCAAATCGATATGATATTTCTATTATTGATAATATTAAAATAATTCTAAAATTAATGTTGTTTATCGCAAATCATTTAGCATTACTACATCACTTGAAAATCATTTACTTCTTTTGTAATTCGCATAAATATAATTATTCATTTTGTAAATATTAAGGACTTTCTATTTGAAAAAGACTTCTATGGATTAACATGTTAACAAAGGACTTCCTGGATAATTTATATAAATAAATAATTAACAAATGTTCCGACACACGAACGTCCACTAGATTAACTATCTATTCTAATAATCGGACAAAATAATCAATGACGCGCATAAATAAATGAAAAATAAATATTTTATATATTTGGGGATATTATGTTTTCTATTGTTGACAGTCATTAGTAATTATTTGTATACCTTCATATAGGCGTGGACAACAAGCGACTCCCCACAACATTGAAAAGAAATTCTAGATCTCATAATTAAGTGTCAAAATTTTTGTTTAAAATCTTTTATCTGTTAAAAATAGCATTATTGTTAACTTTAGTCTTGTAAATGACATGAATCCGATTGCCTTAGAATGAAGATCGTCGAGTATTTAGAGAAAAGCGGACATTAGTTTACTTATTTATAATTTTAATTTAGTAATTTCTTTTGTGAGAATTTTGATTAATATTTTGGTAGATTAGTTTAGAGATCGAACCCTTTTCATTAATAATTAGATTCGATTAATTTATTGTTGTTTATCATAATTTATAGTTTGAGTAAAGATTTAATGATCCTCTTTTGCTAATTAATTCTTTTCGTTAATAATTACCTTAATGATGATTTTATTTTTAATTAATTTGTTAATTCATATTTGAGTAAAGTTTCCGATTAATAATTACTGTTAATAGTTTTGAGATGAAAACATTGAAATAATAATATTGTAAGTACTAGATATTGAAATAATAATATATAAGTACTAGATATGAATAAGTATAAATGTAAATAAATAAATCTACGAGTAATTTTATGAAATGGGAAATTGTAAATAATAAACATAAATGAATATGTACGTAGATAAAATAAATGTGGATGGATAAATTTATAAAATGGGAATTGTTACCAAAGTGAAAAGGATCAATGTCTTCGACAGTTATGAATTCAATCATATAATTTCGTTTCGACAATTAGCGTGGTTGACGATATAAATTTGGCTGAACACCGGTTATTACATTTTGACTTAGTTTATTTCTGGGTTCGTTAAATTGATTTATTTTCGAATTCGTTAAATTAACTTTCAAGATAGAATTTAGTTGACTTTTAGTTAATGGTACAACTAAACGTTCACATGAGGTAGTAATTGCGGATATAAAGGTCGACAAGGTTTGAAGAGTCGCCTTTCGTTTCTCACCAAACAATATTTTTAATAGTAAAGAGGATAGTAAATTGTGAAACATCCTAATTGAGTACAGAATAAAATGTAATTTATTTGACCAATAATATGATGAATTTGAATTTTTTGTGAGGGCGAGGAACCTTGGGAGGGTGATGCCGACCGGCTGCAGCATGCAAGGGGTACGCGAACCGGTCGTCCTTTTCTTTCTTGAGGCTTTCTTCGTTTCCTGTAGTTTCGAGTGTTAGTGCATCGATATGGTTATAGTCGTAGTATAGAATTATTATCATCCCCTCTAGAAGCTCAGCCACAAGTCGGGACATCCTCGTTACTGGTTAAGAACCCGAAGGCACTCTAATGTGTGACAATTCGTTGATGCAGGCAAAGGAGTCGCGTATGTTCCCCATTGAGACGTAATTAGCTTAGTTTGATAGAGTTGCCGTTGAACTCTAATGAAAACGGATGGGGGCTCAGAATAATCATTAATGTTGTTTGAAGAGGAACACGACAGATTGTTTCGATTTATCTATCTATTGATTTATTTAACTCTGACTTGTGTTTTTTCAACTCTAATTTTTCTATTAATAACCTTTTTAAATGAGTGTTTTTAAATGATTCTCGATGGGAGAGTTCGAATTTCCGATTATATCTGAGAAGAATTTCGAATAATTACTTTGACTTGGACTTAGACTTTATCAATACATTTTCTAAATTTAAAGTAATTCTCAATCATGAATGTCTAATGTGATATTTTGTAATAATACAAATTATTAAATTACAAAAAATTAAATAAAAGAAAGAAAAATTAAATTAAATAAATAAAAAAAAGATGATAAAAAAACAAAACAAAAAGATAAAAAGAAAGATGGAGTTCACGCCATGCGTCGTGAGGTAATTTGACCTAATTATTGACCGTTTCGTAATTGGTCAGAGTCGATTCAATGAGTGTGCGAGTTTGTGTGTTGTATCTCATTATTATTAATTGTTGTTTATGAAATCGATCGATGAAAATTTTTAGTGGTAAACTGTATTAAAAGAAATAGAAAAAAAAGATTTTTGAATTGATTCTTTGACATTTGAATTGATTGTTGTTCGTTTGATTTGGAAAGTAAAAATAAAATAATTCTCGAATTAACTTTTCGTTATTTCATTGATAAAATCAATTCAAATCAAAAATCGTTGAGAAATGAATATACTTTCATTCGACAATATCTCCTCCGGGTCTGTGGTCACAGATCAAATTGAAATTTTCACCGACAACGATTCATTTCAAGAACGAGAAAACCGGCAAAAGCGGTCATTTTGAATCGAAGGTCATCAAAACAGTGGAATGGGTGGATTCGGGTTGTGCATCAAGTTTTACACAAAAAGTGCCATTATTTCGATATATTCTCTGAGAACGAATTCGAGAAAGTGTCGAAAGATGTCAGTAATAATTGTCGAGTGGAAGTAAAAACCTTGAAAATGTGTTTCAAGGGATGGTATTGGGGCAAACTATGCTTCCAGGATGAATACATGGAGTTCATGATCGACGGAATGAGAGGCTTCGATATCAATATAAAAAATATGACTCATGTGAATCTAAACAAAAACTAGCAGACCCTCCAATTTAAGACAACAGACGAAACAAATTTGGATGATGATAGTCACTTGTTCGAGATTCTGCTGGATCAATGCTTGATGTAGACCAGTGAAATTGGTGAGACTGAGTTGTGTTTCCTTTCCTCCTGTCCCAAAATCGCCCACTCTGGCGCCAACAAAACGCTTTTTTGGAATTCAAATCGTTAACGGTATTTATATTATGTTTTCGTTATTAATAATAATTATTAATCAGCAAAGCTAATGTCATGATGTTATATAGTCATAGGGGAATACTCCTTTTCTTTTGACCAAGCCAAATTTATTTGGGAATAACTTTGTAGTTTCCTTCATTTCATCTGCTGGAAGATTCTTGATAAGACTGTCCAGCGATTTTGACATAAACAGGAAACTATCGATGAATCGGAGTTAAATTCTTCCCACATGCTTAGTAAATGTGATGTATTTCTCCTCGCTGTTTGGAATCACATCTATATTCCGTTTGATTTTTCCAAGTGCTCTTACTATGAAATGGGAGTCATATCAACTAAGATTGTGGAATAAAACAGGAACATTTGTAGATGTTTTACATCCCAAATTGCAGTTATTGTAAGCCGCTCCTCGATATTTTCCAGTAAAATGACAGTGGTCTTTGACTTTGTGATTGTCATTTGTGAATGGCTTTTCACACATGTAACATTGTGTTGCCTTGCTCCATCAACATTTTTCTTGCCATATCATTGTCATATTTAGCTTGTGTTGCTGCAACATGTCTTCAATTCTGTGAGAATAAGTCTCCATAGGTTGCATAAAATGTTCTACTGCATCTGTCCTTCTGTATTTGAATGGCTCATTGTCAATACCAAATGCATACATACAGTATTATGATAGTTGATGATACTGGTATATTGTCGTACTGCCATGTTGTGGATCCGGATTAGAAGTTTGGACTGAGCTTAGAAAAGCTTCAAAGTCACAATATGTGATAATAAAGACCTTCTGCATCTTCTCATATTCTTTGAATTCGATAAAATCATCCTTGGAAAATTGCGCTATGACGCAATGATTGTTATTGCAATAGATCTTGTGCTCCTCCAAATTTATTACAGCTTCAGTCCCAAAAAATGTGTAAAGCATCTTTTACAAATCTCAACCCTTCCGTGATATTTTGATATTTGGGATATTAAAAGACGCTCAAAGTTCTTGATCCAGATGAAGTATCTCTTTTCTCCATCATCTAGAAACAGCAAATAATCCTAAGATGTTGATTGAGACATTGACTTCTTCGAAGCACTTCGGAAATGAAATACAGCTGAAATCATATGTATGTTGCTGATTGTTATATTTTCATAATTGCGATGCATGTTTTTGATCCTCAATAAATTTTGACAATATAGCATACTTGAAGCACATGTTTTCATTACAGTATTATTCATAAGTCTGTTCACCCCCTCATATTTTGATTACTTATTTTATAACTAAAGATTTGACGTCATATTAATTTGGAATATTTGTTTATATATAGCTTTTTATATGCTATTTATTTGAATAGCATATAATTTATATGTTAAATATTGAAATTTTCATTAATGACTTATTTTTTTTAATTTTAGATAAATTAAATGTCAAGAGTATTTAGTGAATTTGAGCGGGGAATGATTGTTGCGTTTAAAAATGCAGGAAGTACATGGAATCAAATAAAGGTTGAACTATTTACAAGATATAATAGACATATTTCAAAACGTAGAATACAAAAATATAGGGAAGTATTTAAAAACAGGAGAAGTGAAAGATCAGCCACGTGGAGGCAGACCTCATAAACTAAGCGCAAGATCAGAAAGAGTGATTAAATGCATAAGTCGTGTAAACAATGATATTTCCATGTTAAATATTACAAGGATATTTAATTCTTCTTCTTCAATAGCCATAAGTAAGTCGACAGTCGAAAGGATTTTACAGAAATATGGAATACGCGTATTCAAAGCTGTAAAGAAACCTTTCCTTACAGCTAAACGGAGACAAAGAAGAATGCAGTGGGCTTTGTTTTATCAAAATTGTGATAAAGAAACTTGGTATTCTGTTATATTTAGCGATGAATGCATTTTCCAATGTTATAATCATCGTGGTAGACGTGGGATCAGACGAACTAGAAATAAACGGCTCAAACTCGGAAACATCCATGAAACCATGAGCCACGGAGCCAAAATTCATGTCTGGGGGTGCTTTTCGGCAAACTGGGTAGGTCTTCTTAGAAAAGTAGAAGGTTCAATGAATGCTCAAATGTACCAGGAAACTATAATACATGATATTGATATTATTGAAAAGTGCTTGATATTTCCAAATCAAAAATTCATTTTTCAGCAAGATCTTGCACTACCACACCGTGCACTGTCAACATTTAATTTCTTAAAAAAGAAGGAAATCAACCTTTTACCATGGCCAGGCAATTCACTAGACGCAAATCATATTGAAAATGTATGGGAACTTTTAAAAAGGAAATTACAGACAGAACATCGTCAGAACAGCTGTGGGTGGCTGTTCAAAAAATATGGTACGAACTATCAAAAGACTATTATAAAAGTCTTGTTGAATCCATGTCAGGGCGATTAAAAATGATAAATGACATGAAAGCACATTCAACTAAGTATTGAAAGTTCCACGTAATAAATGTTTTGTTGAAAATTTGATCTTTTTCTCAAAAAATAAGGGGTGTGAACAGACTTATGAATCATACTGTATTTTGGACATTGATGAATGTCTTTTTCTTTACTTTCCATTCAGAAAGCGGTATGTAGGATGTACATCTCATTGGAGAATATTTATGAACATGAATGATCAATTGGTTAACAGAGGTAAGAGTCCAGCCACTCTTCTTCTCCTTGCTTTCATCTACTTCCTTTATTATCTTGACATGTTCTTCATTGAGCCAGTCCATAATGTCATCGGATTCCAATATTGGTCTATTTTTGGTCTTAAAGGCTCTATGTGAGAGCTCGTCATCGACATTGGTATATTTAGTCTCGAATTTAAGGTTGACTTTAATAGCCTTTAGTTTTGGAATCTTTATGGTTTCATTCTTGGAATATTCCGGAAACTCATGGAGATTTGTTTGAGGGCTGACCCGGCTAGTCTGGCTTCCTAGGCTAGCCTTGATAACATATTGACGTATCTTCTTAATCAATGAAGCTGAATGAATTGGTCTCTGTCTTGAACTTTTTAATGGAATATTTAATGCTGGCTAGACTGACTAGTATGCACTGCTACATTTGCACGTTTTAATGGAACATTTTTCTCAATTGGAATTTGCTAGGATAATTCTTTTAATGTTTCTAAGGTAGAATATTTACATACTTCATTGAAATCAATATATTTGAATTAAAGTTATTATTGACTGATGTAGTTATTTTTTTACAACTGAATAATAATTTTGAAAAAAAAGAAAGGCTTGTAGTATATGCATGTTTTAGTTATATATTGTTTTTATGGATAATATTAAAAGATTGTGTATTACGGTTACGGTAAACAAAGTACTTTTGATTGTTGATGACATACATTAGATGATTCAGGAGGTATTGTTTGATGGTAAGTAACATACATATAACACATGGGTTTCATATATATAATTCATATATATAATGATTTTTAAGCATTTTTTCGAAAATGGTGATATGGAATCTGAATGATCATGTATATGTTTCTATTCAAGTGCATCGTCACTTTTTTGATATTTTGCTTCCTTGTGCCTTTTAAATCGATGTGCTTTTCTGTAAATTTGCACATTATGTTAATTATAGGAAAAAGTAATCAATATATGAAAATTCTAATTGCACATTCGGATAGAGAATCAAAATGTGCATCAAACACATGATATTGATTTTTCAAACTAGCACTTTAAAAATTTTGTTGTGGGCCTCCAATCTCTTTCGAATGGTATTGAGTCACTAGGTTCTTTAGATGGTCCACCCAAACTAAAGAGTACTAGCTGCCCCCGATAGGCCTCCTACGGATTCGGATCGCTTCAGTCTCCGATATCTCTTTGGCTTCCCTTTTAAAAACGACCAATCATGTACTGTGGTACCATGATTGAGCATCCCTTTTGCTGTGTAGTGGACTTAGCACATCCGCGAAAGGAGTACTTGAGTCAGTGATCCTAAAAGTCAAATGCGTATCTTCGGGATTAATTGTTTGCTCCCCCGCCATTGAGATAGTCGGAGGTTCTATCGCTAACCGAGAATTGATAGTTGGTATATTTTGTAATAAGTCTGCTTCCGTTATATTGCTTCCGTCATTTGTTGCACTTTTGGTCCATTGAATTTGATTTTCGTCCTCTGTGTTCATGTCTACTTTGTGATCCTTATTCAGAAGCCTTATTAGCCATCATCGTCTCTTAAAGCTTTTTTTGCATTTGTGACAATTAAACTTGTTAGCTCCATCCGGTTCTTCCTGATTACCTCTCTCTATATGATCTCTCTACATGTACCTGTTAAGTTCCTTTGCTTCCGCAAACTCTTTGAAGCAGTCGTCTATAAGGCATTGAATTATCTTCTCTCCCGGACAGATAAGTTTGGGTAAGCTTGTTGCTATCATTTCAGATCTTTCTTTCCTAATGAGTCCAGTTATGTATGTGCTTTGTGAAATGATGCGGTCTCGTTGAAAAATTTGATGTACAAATTCATTGTAATCATCATCTTCGCCGAATAGCCATTTCACATCAATATGGATACATTCCTTCATCATTTGTTTGCTCCTTCAATTGATCTTCTTTCCAATTGGTATAATTGCTCTCCATAGTAACTGAATTATGTTCGTCTCTGTGTAGTCCATTTTGCAATGGAACGTGAGTCTTTTACATGCAATTATATCTGTAAAAGAGCTAACTGAAAACGTATTTCAGTGAACTCATTTAACGTTTAAAAATAAAGATAAATATGTATAAAAATTTTATTTTTACACAATATAAGTAAACATAAATAGCAAATATAAATCACATACGAGAGAGAGAGAGAGAACGGCACAGATAAATCTCGATTTCGATTTTGTGTTTGTTGTTCAAAGGTTTCAAAGGAACGGTCTTATGTTATAACAAAATCCATAGAAATGTCAGAGAATCATTCGATTGCACCACGAGATTTTGAGAAAATAGATTACATGAAGAGAAGCACTTTCAGGGGGAATATTTATAAATTGGTTAGCAGAAAATACCTTTACGAACCGATTTTACAGAAAAATGCTTTGTAGGTAATATAATATAATTGTAATCCGTAATATTAATGATTGTTTTTATCGATCATCGATTGGTTTTATATGTAATTTTATATATATATATATATATATATATATATATAATTTAAATATAATTTACTATATATAATTTATATATAATAATTGATTAGGTTACTACAATATCCATTGGATGTGGTAGCTCTATGTCTATAAGTTCCGTCCGCATCCTTTCTGTTTTCTTCACTTACATAAGCGAACATAGGTTATTGAAGGCATGTAGTTTCTGTATGCTCCACTCTGTATTCCTCTAGTTTTCACTACCGTAATAAACTGCTGTGAAGATACAAGTCTGAATAATTTTCTTCTTGTTCTTTATACTTAACTTGGGGCTCCTCAGTACCGATTTAAAACTTCTTACTTTTTGGGTGCGTTTCTTTACCCTCTCTCGCATTTCATCTTCAACCGTACCGGCACAGGAGATTGTGGATCTAATGTTATTAAACTTCGTGACCCACTCAATACCTGTCTCAACCTGGTGCCCATTAGTGGGAACTCTGGTATCTCCATTGAGAATAATAACTTTAGTCTACTCAATATTGATTATTAGATCGAAATCTTTGAATGTTCTATAGAGAATATTTAAGTTATGAATCAAATTATTCCAGTCGTGGTTGATAAGGCAAAGGTTGTCTACGTAAGCTAGTCCTTTATTCTCCAGTATATCCTCTTCTTCTGTTTTCATCTTTACTCCTCCAGATAGTCCATTAGATATTGCTCGTTTCAGTACTGTATCGAAGACGATATTGAAGAGGATTAGTCCTAAAACACAACCTTGACGCACTCCCTTCCCCATTAGAAAAGCATTATTTCCAATGAAACCCTGGAATATCTCATGGAAAAGTTTGATGATTTTTAGCATTCTCCCTCTTATCCCTAGTCGCTTTAAACAATCCCAGAGTGACTCCCGAGGGACACTGTCTAATGATTTTTCTAAGTCAATGAATAAGACACTGGTGTGTAAATTCTTGTATCTAGCTTCTTCCAGGATTTTCCTTAAGATACAGATAGCTTGTTGGGTCTCTCTGCCTGGTTGGAATTCGAATTGCCAATTTTCTATAAATGCCTCAGAGATTGGTAAGATGCGGTTTGCTAAAATTCTCGTGAGAATCTTTCCACCAGCATCCAAGAGAAAGATACCTATGTAGTTGTTTAGGTCCTTTCTGGAGCCTTTGCTCTTGAAGTGTATTACGAATTTCGCCTCTCTCCAAGAAGCAGGTAATTCCTCGTTTCCTTCCCAAATGTTTCCGAAGCATTACTTTCCGGAGTATACTTCCTCTTGTAGATATACCCCACTTGTAGATCTCCGAGATCAGTCCATCTGATCATGCGGTGGTTCCGCTCTTTAACTGATGTATAGCTTCCTCTATTACCTCTGCTGTTGGTGAGGTATTCAAATTGTCCATTATTGTATCCATCTCTATAGGAATGTTTTCCTTTTCTTCTTTCTTGAATAGTCTGGTGAAGTGTTCCTTAAACGCAGGGTTCCTTATTGGAGTCGAAAGAGTACACAGAGTGTTCTCTTTAGACTGTGAGTTGCAAAGGAAACGCAATTCAGTGAACACTTCTTTTAGCTTACCTTCTCCATTCAATGAAAAGATCCATTCACTTTGGTCTCCTAGTGGGTCCGTCTTTTCACGCTTCCATTTTCTTATCATCTTCTGGAGAAGGAGCCTACTTGCTTTCCACTTTAAGTATGTGATGTTATCCCTACACCTCACAAACTCAGTGCGTTTTTACAATTTATCTTTGATGAGTAATTTCAGTTTTTCTTCATGTTCAATTAGTCTTTGCTGATTATTTGGTGTCCGTTTGGATCTTCAGCTGGGTCCCCGAATCATCCCCTTAAGATTATGATTCAAGGGTTTTCAGTTTGCGGTACCTGAAATAGTGATAAGAGGTAGAGTCTATACAATAATCTCCTTATACCTTATTACTGGCTCTCTGTAAGGTATCTTAAATTAGCCTTGTTTCCTGTCAGTTGAAATCCTTATTATACACTTACCTTCATTCCGTGTTAGAGCTGTTATTAACACTAAGTCATGATCGAATCCACAATCCAAGTCCGGATAACTGCGAGCATATAAGTATCTGCTCATTCGATTTCGCTTCGTGAGAACAGCTCCATCCTTTTTGTACCTGGATGAGTCAAACTCGTTCTCTGGGCAAGCCTCTTCCTAAAAAAGGTGGTTTCCACAAGTAATTCACAGGCAAATGACATCAAGATCAGCAGATATCCGTTCTTTGATGTAACTGCTCCACTAGCAAAAGAACTTACAATATTATTTTTGTCCTCATTTCGCTTCAATCTGCAAATGAAGTCACCTGTAATCAGCAGCTCCATTTTGTTGTTCTTTGCATACATTTTTTTCCTCTCCACTATCTCTTGAAGTTCCTGAAAGAAATTAAGTTTTTCCTCATGTATGTACCTGCAGTCCGTTGGGGTGTACACTCCGATAATTGTAATTGAACGCCTATAATATCTACAAACAAAAACTCGATCACTGATCGGCATGAACTCAAATTTAGAATGATCAAATTCTTTGATAATTAGTACAACACCTTTCTTTACACTTTTTTACCTCTCTTTAATTTTTTCTGATCTCTCTCCCTCGACATTTTTGATGAAATTAATAAGCGTCCTCTCTAGACATTTTTATTTCCGAAAGATTTATTATGATTCGTCTGGCATGAGTTAAAAAAATTTCATTTTGTGATTTGTAGTGACATTTTGGGCAAACCGAATGATTTGAATATATTTGTGAGGAATCACTGATTTGATTAGAAAATTATTGTTGACAATCACTGATTATGTTTTTGAATATGTTTTTTATTTGCTCGAATTATCAATTTGAACTCTCTTTTTTGATGATTATTAAAAGTGTTAATTAAATTCATTTTATACGAGAAAACGAAATTTTGATGATAATTATGTCGTTTACGATCGGTTATTTGCTTCCTTCAAAGAAGAATGAAATATATAAAATGAGCCCAGCACAAATAGACACCGAGATCTCATCGTTCGCGCTTGCTACCTCTGTCCAGTTCTCGGGGAAACTTGGAGATCTGGCGGAACATGTTTGTTGTAATTTAAAATTTAATGTTTTTCCGATGAAATTTTATAAACATAATTTAAAAATAAATTTTATAATTGTAAGTTATTCAATATTGTTTGATTTGTAATTGCAAACATTAGCGATAAATCATGAGCTGTTTGTGATGGGTCAGACTCCACAAATATCTTCAGTTCGTCATTGTCTACATGCGTTTTCCGGCAATCCTAACACTCATTATTAATGTTTGAATTTTAAACCTTAATAATGAGTGTTAGAATTTCCAGAAAACGCGTGTAGACAACGACGAACTGAAGGTATTTGTGGAGTTTGATCCATCACAAACAGCTCATGATTTATCACTAACGTTTTGCAATCACAAATCAAACAATATTGAAAAACTTACAATTATAAAATTAAACTTTAAATTATCTTTCATAAATTTCCTAAACCAATTTGAAACTGTCTGCTTCGTAGTAGCATTGTATCCAAATACACTATTGATGTTGCGCATGGTTCCTCATACTGAGTATCCACATAAGAACTCGTACTTAATTATAGTTCAAATATCTGCATTTTTCATTTTCCAAATACTGATTATTAAAACAAGTTATCATTAATTACAATTGATCGATATTGATGTACTTAATAGCCATGGTTTTTAGCAATCAAACAAAGAAAACTGAGCAACAAAATGTTAAGTCTTTGTCGGTTTATATATTTTTGAATTTCTTGTTTTCATGTCTACGAATTTCTTACTTGACAACCAAAAAAGATAATCACGTTTCTATGAATTGCGTCTGGTCGTAAATATTTGGTCAATTGATCTATGTCTCTCTTTAACAATTCTAGAATCACGCATTTTAATATTTATGAAAACATTTAGTTACCCCGCTTTACTTTTGGAAAAAGAGATTAATTTTTTGTTAATACTTGATTTATGCATTAATTAATTATTTGAACAAAACCAAAAATAATAAAATTATTGGCTCATGTACAAAGTAGTAAATTCATTAAAAAACGTGTTATTAAAAATAAATAAATATTTGTTGAAAATTGTCGACAAATGAAAAAGAATGCAGACAAAATTTTGAAATATATAAATAAATAATTTATTTTCATTTGTGGCAGGTCAGTTTATTTAAACAAATATTTGAAACATGTTTTAACAGAAAAAAAGAGTATTCTTTAGGAAATTATATATTCATTCTTATTTTGTGATTTTATTTAAATGATAAATGAATTATACCAGTTTTTTAAGCAATAATACTTCAAAAAATAATGTGAGTTATTGTTTATTATTTTATTTATTGATATCATTATATATTCAGGAGGAGGAAGACCTTTCTAACTTTATGAGATTAAAGTATTTGTTTATAATAATAATTTTCCTTGGTTTTCTTGGAAATATTCTCTATATAATTTATTTGAAATTTGAAAAAAATCTCAAAGTTTTTACCAAATGTCTCCACTACCAACTTGCAATGTGGGACAATGTTCTTCTGTTTGTCTATGCGCATCATCTTATAATTTTTCTCTCTTATCCAATTTCCCCTATATATGAAAGAATTATTTTTCATTTTGGAGACGTATCTAACATTTGTTCTAATTTAACATTATGTACCTTATCCCTTGAAAGAATGTGTCTCGTAGTCTGGCCAACGAATACGTATTTGCAGCGACTTTCACGTCAACACTCCATCAAACTTATATGCATATTTATTGTTCTTGGTTGCGCATTGTTTGTCTTACCTTCAATCAGTAATTCTTATGGTGAAAAGATAACTTCCTATGCTTATCTTGTATTTAATATAATCTTTACATTAATTATTCTTTCCGTATCCAATTTAATTACACTACTTAAACTACGGAAAAGTTTCAAAAGAACTCAAAATCAAACCAAATCGAACCAACAACAATCCATTCTTCTTTCGATAAAAGTCATTTGCACTTTTTCTTTATTTTATATTCTTTTTATGATTCCTGTTGGATTCTTTATGGTAATAAGAATTTCATTCCCACATGTGTTTTCAAATATTAATTTACGAAAATTTGTGTATTATATAACTGTGAGTTTTCCATTGCTTAACAGTGCTGTTAAGTTTTATCTGTAGCTTATTGTGAACAGTCAAATGAGACGAAGTTTCAGAAACCTTTGGCAAAGCATATTGAAGAAATTATCCAAAAACTGTTAAAAGAAGAACTTACATTTTTTTCATTTAAACATAATTGAATTTACAAACAATAAAAGACAGAAATTTAGTAATTATTTGGTCAAAATTTTATTATATATTTATTAAATAATAAAATCTAGGCAACAATTTTCTATTTTCTTTGGCTTTATTTGAAGGGTATATGGATAATGGTTAATCCTTCATTCATACGGAGTCAGTGGTACCTCTTACCGCCTGAACTAAACTATCTCATGTCATTGCTATGTTTGCAAAATTACTGTATGAAATGTTTAAATAAATTATTATTTGTGTCTTAAGAGCTTCTATACAGAATAAACTTTTTTTTCATATTATACCACTAAAAAAACAGACAAATACTTGTCAGAGGTCTAATAAAACTACCTGAATTAGTGAATATATGATATTAAGTGAGTCTTTCTTCTAATGTACATTTTTGGTTTGTGT
>MQRK01225368.1:4156-15115 GCA_001938485.1 Girardia tigrina
ATATATATACAGTGGGCGCCGCTTTATGTTATCACTGGTTATTGTTATCAGCCGTTTAATGTGATCAATCTGAAAAAACCAAAACCTAATCACCAATTTCTGTGCATTTTACGCCGCTTAATGTGATCGAGCCGCCGTCTAATATGATCACGGGATTTTTGTTTATTTTTGTCTACTGTGCTGAATTAACTCAAATTAATTATACTGAGTATTTTAATACATAATGTAATAAATTAATGTATTACTTTAATAAAATTCGTGTAATTCGTGTTTAAATATTGACAATTATTTTAATTCAAACTTTCAAATACAAAATTCACAAATGTCTAAATTTGATTATAAATCTATTTACGAAAATTCTAGTTTTTTGCCGAGTTGTAGTTCTATAAAATGGCTGATTTTTGTAAATTAAATAATTCTAACTATGAATCAATTTAATGAACCAGTTCCGATGAATTCGAAAAAACATTCAACTCAAAGCACCGTTTCTATTCGTAAAAGAAGAGATCTGTCTGTAACTGAAAAATTGGAACTTCTGGAACAGTATGATTCTTCTGGTTCTGTCAGTCAAAGAGAAGCAGCAGTCAAGTTAGGAATCTCTCAGCCTCTTCTTTGCAGGCTAATGAAGTCTCGGGATGAATTAAAAGAAATAAAGGAGTACAAGTACATGATTTATGGTCACCAAAATGTCAGTCGAAAACGGAAAAGAGAAGGTAAAGCATTTGATGTTAAAGAAGCACTGTTAATTTGGTTTACACGAGCAGTGATAAAAATGCACCAATTACTCGTGATATTCTGTGTGACAAAGCACGTTCTTTGGCTGAGTCCCTTACTGTTACTGATTTCAACCCAACAGATGGTTGGTTGACAAGATGGAAGGTGCGTAACAATATTGTCTATAAGAAATGGTGAAAAACAAGATGCTGATAAACCCCGTGTGGATCGCTGGTTTTCCGAAGTGTTGCCTCCTTTGCTGAAGGAATATTCTCCTGTAGATATTTTTAACACTGATGAGAATGGTTTATATTATCGTGCTATACCCACAGCACCTTGATATTCCACAAAGATAACGTTGCTGGAGATAAAAAGTCTAAAGATCGTCTTAATGTTCTTTTCACATGTAACATGAATAGATCAGAAAAAAGATGCCCTCTAGTAATCGGAAGAAGCGCAAATCCTCGTTGCCTCAGAGGAGTGAAGAATTTACCTGTTGGCTACAAAAGAAATAAAAATGCTTGGATGACCAGTGTCATCTTTACAGAAATGTTGCAAGAGTGGGATGCAGAAAATCACCGAAAAAAGCGAAAAATTTTGCTTTTACTGGATAACTGTACAGCACATCCAGAAGGCGTCCATCTCACTAATATTCAACTTCAATTCTTACCCTCCAATACAACATCGATAATACAGCCTTTAGACCAGGGTATTATTCATTCTATGAAAGCTTTTTTTATGAAGAGAACAGTGATTTTGATAATGACACAGTAGACATGTCATTACGTCTACCATCATCAAAAGAAGTGAATAACGTATTAAAAATTTTCAAAACAACGCTCGAGGTTCGTGATGGCTCCATGAATGACTATTCAATATTTTATAAATTAGAAGAGTCAATTGGGCGACTATTACAAACTTCACTCACTCAAACAACACTTGATGCATTTTTTACTGTTCCTCAACTTTAATACAGTACTGTAATGTGTACATGTGGACTATACTACACTGTTATACAGCTCATTAAATGGAAGTCATCAGTGTCACTTAGTTGTTCAAAGTTCAAAACAATATTTTGCCGTTTTTCCGCTTAATATTATCAGTCGGTTTATGTAATCAAATGGAGGCGACGCAATGTAATCACATAAAGCGGCACCCACTGTATATGTGTGTATGTGCGTGTTAGAGGTAGCTACTAAGTAAACAATCAGGTAAAGGGGTACTCTAATGGAAAAAGGTTGAAAACCGCTGATCTAGATCATTTCATTATTCCGATCACTGAGGTGTTAAATTTAATTTTAATATGAAAATTTATTCACATAATTAAATAAAAACGGTAACAAAGCCCTGAATGAAGACATTGATGATATTTTGATTAAGACATGAATTTTTCATGATCAGTTTTTGACAGACTGAACAATAGGAAAGTTTAGTAAAGACACTGATATTGTGATAAGGTATAACAATAAAGAAAACGTTCTTAATGTCATGTTGATTTCGAAAGACAAAAGGTTAAGGATTATAAAAAGACATTTTTTGTTATTGGCTTGACAAAAACATTCATTCAAATATTTTATTTATAATATTATTATTGTTTTGAAATAAAATATCCCGTAGAGATTAATGTATCGTATTTTCCCGCATATAACCCGCGGGTCATGTGTGATTTTATCTACGCCGTATGGCACTCACAGGGTATAAAAGTGGGCGTCGTATCCTCAAAATAATATACTCAATAACACCTAACATTACACGATGATAATCAACGGGTAATGTGTGATTTTACCTACACCAAATGCTCCTGGCGAGGAAAACATTATGCAGGTTATATGCGTGAAAATACAGTAATCGAATAATTTTAATTATACAATTTGAAATTTCAAGTCAAATAGAATTATTTGACGACAGAATTTATTATGTGGTCGTTGACAAGAATTGTTCTAACAATATTTGTTAATTGCCTCGTAGGAAACAACCGAATAATGATCCATTATTAAATGTATCGAATCCGGCCTTCGTGTTTTTCTCACAGTACTCGCCTATCTGTGTGACTTCCAATATGGAGTCAACATTTTCCTATCGAACATTTATTCGCCGTTGGTTGCAGTTCTGATATTGTATTTGGTTTTCTATTTTTGGTGTGTGATATTTATTTGTTCTGTATTACTTGTCAAGTTATTATTATATTTAATCTTGAATTAATAAAAGAATTTTAAAAAAATTAAATTTTTATTTTAAAATTCTGTGCACTCAATTTAAAAATTATTGGGAGAGAGTGACATGTGAAGCGTTATATATAAGATCTTTAGATCCTAAAATTAACGTTCAAGCTGCACTCTCTACAACTTTGTTGAGAGTTTTTAAATGATGTACTGATTACGTATTGATTGCACAATCATTAACTGCACTATATAAGTAAATTTCGTTTGAAAAATCATTTGTTCTGACGATGACGGTTAAACCGTCGAAATTAATAAACGTTTTTAATTGGCTTTCAAGTTTTGATTTTATTTTATAATTAATTTTTATACGGTATTTAATAATTTCTACCAATATTTTAATTTGAAATAAAAGAGGTCGGACATCGGCTTAAGTTATTATAACTAAAATAACTTATTTGTCGATATAATTTTTTTATTTATAATAATAATAATAATAATGGTAACGAGTATTAATAATAAATTTGCATCAAAGTAATTATAGATCAAACTAGTCTTTGAAGAAGTTGACGTCGGCGCGCTAGTCGAACCTAAACAAGAAATCTATTAAAATAAAATAATGACAGTTTTCAATTATTATTAAATTTTCAATTAAACATCATAGAAATGTTACTAAAACATTATTAATAAATCAAAAATTCTGAAATAATAACCTAAAAATAATTTCTTTCATTAAAGCTTTTGATAATTTTTTTGTCTTTGCCTTCATTATTTTAATTCATTTTGTTAAAGCGTCTCCTTTAATTCAATCTACAATGATGCTTGATGCTGCTTGATTTGAGCACGCTCAATTAAGTCGCTTTTTGATTATGTAAAGACGGAAATAATTTTTGACGCCCTTCTCCTTTTGTCATCTGTTCTTGAGGATTGTGGGGGTAAATATTAATATAAAATAAATGGATCGAATCAGTGAATTGTATCATTAAATTGTAACAATGATTTTAGGAATAATTTATCAAATAAAGTTTGATATATTTTATTTTGCTTTGATTGAAAAATGTTTTTAATTAACAGGAAATTAACTCAATTATATTTATTATATAATTTTCAAAACTTTAAAAATTAGAGTACTTATTTGCTTTCAGATATATGATTTAATTAATTAAAACCAACTTGATACAGTTGATGATAAAGTTGTTGGAGTTGTTGAAGATGGCAAGGTTGATGGTGAGGTCGGTGAGGATGTTGAGGAGGAGAGTCCTAAATTTATGAATACTTAAGTTAAATATAAAAACAAATATATACAATTGGGAATTTTGGGTTTTTTTTGTAAACAAAAAACAGTAAAAAAATTTTAAAATAAAAAGATTGAAACATTTTTTTACAGTCCAAATAGTGATAGTAAAAATTGCTACATCAAAATGGCGACATCAAAATAGTGACAATCGAAAAAGCAACTTTTTTTAATTTAAATATTTTAAATAGCGACGAATCGCAAAGGATACTGTGAGGGATAATTGTGAATGTTGTAAGTTTGTTGTTTGTATGCTGTTTAGATTTGTGACTCTCCTACCCAGATGGGATTGATATGTTATTTGATTGATTATTTGAATCTAATGAAATTAATTTAATGATATTAATTTTAAGTACTAATTAATTAAAGTTTGATAATTATGAATTTTAATATTTTCAGTAAATGATTTTAACTTATTAAATGTAATATATTTTAAAAATTAATGTTTATTTAAAAAATCAAGTAATGACTTTTATCCAATAAAAATTATGAGAAATTAAAATTTATTATTAATCTGTCCCATTCATTGTTTTTTTAGATTTGAATATATTAGCAAAAAACTATATCAATCAAAGAAAGATGACCAATGAGAATTGTTGTGAATAAACTGTTTGTGTTGTAAATAAATGTTTGCATTCAAATTGTGATGTTGTTAATAGATACATTGGCCGGAGTTATTGGGAAATTTTCATTAGCTTAAAAATCTGTTACGAATCTTCAATAGATCATTAGGCGAAAGAAAGGTAACTCAATTATCCTTCAGTCCCTACCAGACTCAGAGAATTTATGATTCCTCTAAATTTGAAACTTGCTATCAATCAACGACTATTTTAAATTTATAATAGATGTCAATGTGATGATTACAGGATTATTATTTTATGTATTAATCAATTTCTTTAATCACTACATGAATCTGAGCTTTGGATGGGGGATGTTAAATTCAAAGTATCCCCAACATTGTTTCTCTCTTTAACAAATAGAGATTTAGTTCAAAAAACGAAAAATTAGGGAGCCCTGAATAAAGGAATTAATGTAGTTCAACGCAATCAAGATCAATACAATTTACGAGAGTTCTTACAAGCTATTGCCTAAAAACTGGAAATATGTGTTTCTTAATTGTTTAGTTTTTTTTATTTATAATTGCATTTTTATAATTACAGCTATTTTTAACGTGAGCCGAAAAATTTAATATTAATTTTAGAATACTTACCGCATTTATTCGGACAAATGTCTTTGACCTGAGGAATCTCACAGGGTAAGGATACACAAATCGGAGCGTCAGCTAAATGGAATTTAGAATTGAAATAAAATATAAAATAAATTTTAAAGACTAAAAATTTCTGCAATAAAAAAATTAAATGAAATTATTACTATTTTTGTTTGTCTTTCATTACAAAAACATTTTTCATACTTGAATATACATTCGTACACATTGAAATACCACTGGTACAAAAAACAATTATAGATGAGTTTCATCATCAATTTTAATTTAATTAAATTCTAGATTTATTGGGTCCCCTATAAAATTATAAGAATTGTACGCAATGATTTTAAAATATAAAAGGAATTATTATTATATATTATATTATTATTTAATATTCCTTTTTGAAAATAATTTAAATTAAAATTGTGAAAATTATTAAATCTTCAAATATATCATTTATAAATTATATTTAAATTCATAAAATTTTAATTTTATATCTTATAAAAACGCTATTAAAATTTAGAAATAAAATAATCAGAAATTCTTCAATTAACAAATGCATTTAAATATAAAGTAATTCACGAGTAGATATAGTATATATATATATATATATATATAATACGAACCATGTATTTCGAAAAAAGCTCATGAATGTTTTTTTCTTATTTTTTATATGAGGGAAACCTTTTCGAAATAAATATTTTGTTTAACTCATATTCCATTAAGGTGACCAGACTACTTTGGGTATGTTTATTACGGTAGATACGTGTCAGATCTCGAGTTAGATAAGCAAGTTAAAGTCAAGGAAAACATCGTTAGAAAAAATAAATTTATAACACGACTTTTTCGAGAGACATAATGTTTCAGAAAAGGGTACCCCAACCATTGAGAGCATTACAAATGCGTTAAAAGGGGAATGCATAAATGTTTTTGAAAATTTTTTATAATTTACTCGTTAATACTTAAAATATTTTTAAAATATAATTTTAATAAATGCTTATCTTTTGATCCATTATATTAAACTAATATTGACATTAAGATTGAGATTGACATTAATACTTATTTTAAATATTACAAAAAAACTTTTTTCGCCTAAGCAACCAGCCCAGTTGGGTTTGATGAATATGATTATTGTTAGTGTGAGGAATATTTTTGAATGGTGTTTATTGTGTGTTGTTTGGTATGTTGTTTTAGGATTGTGTTTCTCCCACCCAGATGTAAGAGTGATATTTTAAATAAATTTTAAAACGTCGGATTATTTAATCAATTATTAAAATTTAAACAACCAATTTTAAAATTAGATTAATATTTCATAAATAGTATTTTAATAATAATTTTCTTAAAATAAATAAAATTTATTTTTAACTTAAATTATAATTTATTTTTGTAATAATTAAATTGTAATTTAAATTTGTTTGAATGATAAAACGTTAAAGAATATTATTAAAAAATTATCAATCAAGAACGATGACTAGCTACGCAAGTTTTACGGAGAATTCTTCTAATGGCAATTAAAATTGTGATGCAAATAAATGTAATGAAAACTCAATTAATGTTCTTAATAGTTAGTTTTTACTTTGGGGCACTGAGCGAGTAAATGATACCGTGTAGGAAGGTGATGTGCTTGCTAAGAAGCATTAGTATGAGTTTGTGTGGGCGGTCTGGGTAATTGTAGCAATTAATCAATTAATCACTTCCTTGAAGAATGAAGTGGAGTAGGGTTCCATGTGAACAATTTATGAACATGGGTTAGTTTTAGCATTAACGAATTAATAATAAAAAACTTTCATAAATATTTCCTAAATTTATATTTCAAAAATATTTTTTCAATAACATTTATGCAATCCCTTTGTGAGGAATACGCGGTGTGTAATTGTTTTTTGTAGTGTTTGCATGTTTAAACGTTGTGTGTTGATTTGGGATTGTGCCTCTCCTAACCAGATGGATGATCAATATTTAATTTTTTATAATCTGAAACTAATTTATTTAAATTTAGATTTAATATTCAAATTTTTAATTTTTATTATTGTAACTTTTAAATAATATTATTGATTTTATTTTTGTAAATTTTTAAATAATTAAAATCAAATTAATGTTTAAAAATGACTATAAAAATATTTTATCTTATCCAATAAAATTTAAATTAAATATTTTTAAATAAAATAATCTTCTCAAGTATAGTTCAGATTATGATGGGAGATATTGAAAATTGAGTGATGGATTATAGTGACAGCAATACTATTGATCATCATAAGATGATAAGAAATATGAATGTAATAAATGTCCTGTCAAATGTGTGAGTTCTCTTAACGCCCCTTTTAGCGCATTTGCTGGGTCACCACAAAATAGAAATGTTTTGTTAAAACTGAAAATGTGACGAAAACCTTATAATATAGGTGAAAATGTGAACGTTCAAAGAGTAAGGTTATTAATGGAGACATTCGAGATTCGGTTCCTGTGTTTATAGAAAGGAAGTATGAGTTAACCAGTTTCGCGTTTATAGTAGGAAAACTATTTATAACCATTAAAAAGTAATTTTATATCAAATAATGTTTTTTTTCATTTTTTTATTAAATATCAATATGTATTTTTCAAACGCTTCATCTTAAAAGAAACGAAACATTTTTGTTACACTTCCTTTCAAATATTTTGTAGTTTAATTAATATCCCTATAACTTGAGACTAAAATTCTCGTATTTTTTATGGTTTATTTATATAGTTATTGAGTTTTTACTTCCGTTTTACAGAGTAGGACCCCTTTCAAAATACATGATTCATATATATTAAACATTAAAAATGTATTAAATACATACTAGGCTTCATGGTCGTGGAACCTAAAAAATCAACAATAAATTAATATTTAATGCATAATCATACTTAAAAACAAAATTTATATGTAAGACTGAAAGTTATTTTATCCTTAGATAATTAAATAATTATTTTTTCTTAAAAGAAAAAAGTAATTTGTTTACACAAACTTTCAAATAGAGTACAACATAAAGGTAACTGTTAGGTTGGGGATTATCTTCCATTCTAAATCAAAACAAATTATCAAAACAAATTGGACAAATAAGGTACACATTCACAGAGCAGTTTAGAACATCTAAAACGAGATGTATATGCTTCATGAATTTGCTGATAGAATTGAGCTGACGAACTCAGATAGAGAGTATACAAAATTACAGATTACCTTATGATGAAGATCTTTGTATAACAGATGAAGAAGTCGTGAGAAGGGTCCGGAATTTGGTTTGAAGATTAATGCAGATGTAACAAACGCCAAGTATATGGTGGACGAATTGAAAACAAAACTAACTCTGATAGATTATTTTTACGAAATCTCTGAATGGGTGAAACAATTTTGTTATCTCAGAACCATAATAAAAATGCGACCGATATCCCAAGTAATGCAAATGATGCGGCATACGTAAACGGAGGATCCGCAACCAGATATCCAAGCTTTCAACGTTTCGATCATCCTAAACAAAAATCTGATTGAGTCTAATGTACGACCGAGAATTTATGCTAGAAACTTGTTTTGAGATATTATCCGAAGGAGAAAAGCGCGAATTTAGGCTTGTCATAAAAATTTTACCTGAATGGTAGTCGAGATAATTTGATTAGTCAGAATCCATAACATAAATTTTTCAATTTAATTTCATGAATCTAGAAATGTTCGCCACAAAGAGTTACAAAAACTTTACATAAAAAAAAGGTCTTTAGTTCTTCATCATCCATGACTAGAAGCATTCCATTAACCCCGCTATACATTCTACCTTCATGTACGCCACCGAAACTACTCTCTCAAAACTTTGAATTGTAATAAATTAATAAATATATATTAAATATATATAATCACACATTAGACAACATTTTAAAAAAGATTTATTAACTTTCAACTAATTTAAAATTGTAAAATATTATTAGTAAACACACTCGATTGTGCTAAAATAATGAATAAAAAATAAATCGCTTCCTACCGCATTTATTTGGACAGAGCAGCTCTATTCTCGGAATCTCGCACGACACCGATACGCACAAGGGAGAGTCGCCTAAATATTTATAAATAATCTTTGGACATTATTTTTCAAAGACAAAAAATTGATTTATCAGCCGAAATTGATTTCCTAAATCTCACAAATTAGTTACTTTTACGTAAATTAGTTCTGGAAAGACTTGTTTCAGTAATGTTTATTTGATATACGAAAGTATTCCTATAGAATGTCCTCTGCATCCACTACGCGAGGAAATCTTAATGTTTGATCGGATGTTTTGAGGATCTTTCCAAAAAATATCCTTCTCTTTTGCATTATAATATTTTAAAATTAGAACTTTTAAAATTTTTAATAATATTAGGTTGAGGAATAAGTTCCCGCATTTTTTGAATTTTCAATCAATTTTTAATCAATTTAATATTTAAATCAAATTTTTTGATGTAATGTTATATGTTATTTGAAAGCCATTGTTTTGCTCTAAAAATGGTGTATTTTGTTTTTTTATTCAGATTAATTTTTGTCGATTTTTAGACCATTGAAATGGAGTGTCAAGTCGACAAAAATGAGCATTTCCGACACCATCTATTGTTTGCGTATAATCGAGGCGCCAAAGCCACAGACGCTGCCCGAGAGCTTTGTGTTGTATACGAAGAAGTTGCTATAGCTGATAGAACTGCTCGTGATTGGTTCGCAAAATTTAAAATTGGCAATTTTGACCTCAAGGATGCACCTCGTTCAGGACGACCAAATGAATTTGATGAAGAGCGTTTGAACAAACATTTGCATGAGGACGCGCGTCAAACCACTCGAGAATTGGTGGAACAAATGGATTGTGATATAAAAAAACTGTCGTGAACCACCTGAAATCAATGGGAAAAGTTCAAAAAATGGGAGCTTGGGTCCCACATCTTTTGACCGTAAACAACAAAAAGCAGCGATCCACAATTTCGGCGAGTTTGCTTCCCCGTCATCGCTCTACTCACGGTCATAAGCAACACTTTCTTTATCGAATTGTAACGAGTGATGAAAAATGGTGCCTGTACGTCAACATGAAACAGCACAAAGAATGGCGTAGCCGAGAAGAACAATCGACACCGCGAGCAAAACAGGATCTTCTTACACGAAATACAATGCTATGCGTTTGGTGGGGTTGGGAAGGGATTATTCCTTATGAATTGCTTCCTCGAAACCAAACAGTGAAAGCAGAACTTTATGTTTAACAGCTGCATAAACTCAACGCCGCTATAAGACAAAAACATCCGGATCGACAACATGTTGTTATTTTGCAACACGACAATGCACGTCCTCATATTGCCAGAATGACAAAAGAAGCCATTCAAACGCTTGCTTGGGAAGTGTTACAGCACCCTCCGTATTCACCTGACTTGGCTCCATCTGATTTTCATCTTCTCCGTTCGCTTTCTAACGCTTTGCGTGGTGTGTCGTTCAGCAATGATGGAGAACTGCAAGTTTGGTTGGCTGAATTCTTCGAGTCAAGACCGGGCGATTTCTACCAAAGAGGCATTGAAAAACTCGTTAAACGTTGGGAAGAAGTCGTGAACAATGGCGGAGATTATATTTGTGATTAATTTG
>MQRK01225379.1:29047-41177 GCA_001938485.1 Girardia tigrina
ATCAACAGTGTCTTTTTTGAAAACAAAGAAGATAAATATTCTTGATTGGCCTGCCAACTCACCAGATGTAAACCCAATTGAGAATTTGTGGGGTATTATAAAGAGAAAAATAAATAATAAGGATACGTTGAATTCCGAGAAAATGTGGATAGAAATACAAAAGTTATGATACAACATACCAAGTTCTTTATGCCGTCGACGTGTCGATTCGATGCCGCGAAGGGTGTCTTCAATCACCAAGATGAAAGGATACCACACAAAATATTAAAAATAACATTTTTATTTGTAAATATAATATTTACTTCCACTTCATCGTCTTTTTACTTAGGAAATTTGTATAAGTGATGATTTTATGGGTGCGAACAGGCTTTTGGAACGCATTATATATATATATATATCGGTGATTATTATTTTGAAATTAATTTATTCGTAATATACATGTCTCATGCAGAGAAAAGACAAATCAAATGACGATTCATTATTGTAAAGAACGCAAACTGTATAATAAAATTTATTATATAAAATATTGATCGGGGTTTCCTAACCAATTAAACTTGGAAATCTTCCCGTATATATTAGGGCAATACTATATAATATTATATAATATGCCCCGGGGTCAGTTGATGCAATTGAAATTGACTTTGCAATGCACATTCCGGTGATGTCATGACATGAAATCACCGTAATTTGAACTCTAGTGATGTCATGAGATTTGATATCATTGAAGTTCAATATTACTAAATGTGGTGAGGAATTACATCACCACATAGCCCCCTTGGAGAAGAACGCAGTTCGGGGTGGTTCTCGTGTTGGGAAAAACCAAATGCTAGCTTCAGACGCTCGAGATTGATGGTTTTTTCGGCATCCTGAGTTTTAATTTTTGCAACATTACCTTTAATAGAAATAACCGGAAATGGTCTAGTATAACGTGGCTTCACATGATGGGTATGTTTTAAATGGATGCAGACACATTTGGCTGAGAGCACTGAACTTGGAAGATAATTTAATTGCTGGGCAGAGTTGCCAAAAGATGGGTTTGTATCAGAAGAGAGGAAGTGTTTTCTGGCGGCATGTAGAGCTTCGAGATCAATATTAATCGTTTCTCTAAAAAGCTCATCAGGGAAAGCTGTTCCAGCTCCGAAATTTTGGAAAACGAATGAGCTTCAATAATTTTATGAGACGTATAATCAACCAAAAACCATAACTGCTTAAGAAATAGGCTCCAAGAATTGGGTAGACTGTGTCGGCAATGGTGAAGGTCCACTGAAAATCTTGTTGAAATCCGGAGAGCCTGAATTGAAGTGAGATGGTTCCATATGTCTTTATTGGCGAACCGTTGGTAGCACGGAGAGTGGTTTTCGGAGAGCGTGTTAGTGCCATCTTCGGGGGAATAATAGAAATGCACGAACCGAAGTCGATTAGCAAATCAATGTGGTTGGTTTTGAGACCGAAATCGGATTGAAATTGAGCGTTCAGCATGAACAAGCCTAATGTAAGGTCTAAACGGGCTTGAGCCCCTAGAGACTCTACTCGTTTTTTGAAAATGAGCATCCTTGTAAACAACTTTATCTTGAATTTTTTCTAATAAAGTTAAAATCTGATACTTTCTTCAATATGCCTTTAAACCCCTTATGATCCCAGCATCGAGTGGTTGTAACACACTGGTTAAATTAGATGGGAAAAATTTTAGCTTAATATTTGTTAGTTTATTTTCAGGATCAATTAAATGCACTGCAACATTATCCAGAAATAAAAGTATTTTTCTATTTCTTTTCTTAAAATAGTCGTCCAATTCTCTAAGATACGAATTAAATAAGGTTTTAGTCATCCAGGCTTTTGAACTTGACCAATATTTAACGTTTAGCTTAGACAAATCAATATTTCTTAGACATATAGGTAATTTTGATTTCCCTATTATAATTGAAGGGAGTTTTTCGCCCAATACGGAACACGTTAAAACAATTGTTAATCTGTCTTTCGCATGTTTTCCACCTTTACAATTATCTCTAGAACTAGACAATGTCGTATCCGGTAAGAATCTGAACATATATCCACTTTCATCCATATTGAATATGTCGGCAAAATCATAATATTCGTAAAACAACATTAAATTTGATTTCCATTCTATATTAGTTTTAATATCAGCTGCACCAGATTCCCTGCAAATTTTGTAACTTATAATATCATTCCTAGACTTCCACTTTTGAAGCCACCCTTCAGATGCCTTAAATGTCCCGTCTTCAATACCAATTATTTTTGCTATTTTTAGCGCCTCTTCTTGTAAAATAGGACCACTTATATTGGATAACCCAATATTCTAGCATTGACAAACCATCTCCATAAAATAATGTTCACTTCGCTTTGTTTAATTATTTTTGTTATTTGTAGCGACCTTCCCGACTCTAGCTCTGCCATTATAATTTCTTTCTTTTCCAATGCTTTTTGAACTGTGCCTTTCGACACAGCGAATTCCTTTGCAGTAAACCTTATACTGTTTCTTTTCTCGACAAATTGTATGATTTTTATCTTTGTTTTCAAATCTATCTTTTTTCTTTCAATCTTTTTCGAGGAATTGCTCATTTTTATGGGTGTTAAAAAGGCCAATCTTCCGTGTGACCCCCGGATATTTTTAAAATTAAAAAATGTTTTTAAATAAAAATTATTTAAACAAATGATTTTTAATAATGATTTAAAATGATTTTAAAAATAAAAAACAAGGGTTATAATAACAAAATTTTGCTGATTTTCTTATGAAAACTGTACCTTATGGAGGTGTACCCAATGTAGAGAGGATTCCATGTCATTTTATGCAGGGAAATACAAAAAATATGCAATGTGCCTTATGGGGAGGTCTCACTGTAATTAATAATCTTTTAAATTTTAACCAATAAAATTTTGAACAAATATTTTAACAATTTATGTAATTTTCCATTTATTCAGATAATAAGATTAAAGTCATTAATCAATTAGTTAGAATGCAATTGCACGAAAGCTTTGACAAAGATTGTTCTGAGGACAATCAAACTTGTTATGTCAATAAAATATTTATGGCCGAATTGGTGTTCTTAATAATCATATATGAAATATCATGAAACATTAATTAAAAGAAAGTGAAAAATAGTTTTATGGGACTCAACAATTTCTTTTTTTAATATTTACAAAATTCATTTCAGTTTTTCAGAAATTCATTTTATATGTTTTCTGTGATAATCGGTTCATCGATAAATAATTCCATCGAATTCAACAGTAGTATTTCGATAATCTTCAATTGTCTCGTCCAGGAATTTTGGCGATTTATAATGTTTACTCTAATTAGGTATACATTTTTGTGTCGATTTCGTGCGATCTGATCTCACTAATTATCAAATATCAAATACAGTGCCATCGATAAATCCTTCAGCCAACATGTTAAGGAAAATCGGCACTCGACATCGGTGAAAGAGTCATATTCTGAGTCTCAGTCGACCAGCATCAATGCACCCACAAAAGAAATTAAGATAATTAATTTCGTTAACGCGGCTTTTTTCAGCGGAGCCGGTTTCGCATTCGGTCAGATAACGAATCACTTCATTCTATTTATATTCACCCTGAGCGGCCCGGGCTCGCCTTTCTACAGCAATCCCATCGAAGATAATTTCATTCTCTATTCCAGTAAGTTGTTTTGATTTGAAATGATATGATTTCTTTTTTAATGAAGATGAACAGTTTTACCAAATTAAACGAACTTTTATTATTATTATTATTTTTGAAAAAAAAGTTTTTGCCAAGAGCGCTCAAATGAGATTTTCAGCCAAAAATTTGGAAGTAAAATAGTTGCTATGAGTGTCTCAATAGTCCGATGGACTTGCTGTTTTCTTTATTTTAAACTAGATACAATGTAAATTATTACAAACAATTATTTTCTGAAAACATTTTATTAACAATTTTTTACAAACTGGTCACTGTAAAATACTAATGTTTTCATAAGACATTTAGTAGAAAATCTAATTGTCTTTATAGTTTAAATTATTATTTTGTTTTTATTTATAATTGTTGTAGAAATAATTTCTATTAGGTTGGAAACAAAGTTCTCGCACAAATTTTATTAAAAATTTTATATACAACGACACAATGTAGCAAAAGGCACATATCAATCATCAATGTTATCACCATTATTTTCGAACACCTGCTTCCAACGACGGGGTAGATCATGGATTCCTTTGTTGTAAAATTCAACTGGTTTGCTTTTGAGGAAGTCTCCTACTGCAGTTTTCAATTAATCATCAGTTGCGAACGTTTTGCCATTCAAGAAATTCTGCAGTGCCTGGAATAAGTGGTAGTCTGTTGGTGCCGGGTCGGGTGATACGGTGGCTCACTCCAGCTCCAGAAGTTTTTCACGGGTGAGATTTGCAACGTGTGGTCGGGTGTTGTCATGAAGAAACATGACATCAGTCAATTCTGGTCTTGCTTATGCAATCGTGTCTGTCACTCGTTGCAGTTGTTGTCAGTATAATTGGGCGTTGATGGACTGATTGCGTTCCAAGATTTCCCAGTGAATCACACCCTTTACATTCCACCAGACTCAAACCATGAGCTTCTTTTGATGCAGTTGTACCCTTGTTTGCTAGCTTCTTCTACGTGTCATGTTCGAGTACAGACACCATTTCTCATTTGCAGTATCCAATTTGTTCAGCCAATCTAAACGACGCTTCTTGGACAGTAGTGTCGTGCAGGCGTCTATGCGGCGTTGATGATCGAAGTCGGTTAGTTGGTGTGGGACCCATACGTCCAGTTTGCTGACTTTGCCCATACCCTCCAAGTGATGCAAAATGGCAGTATGGCTGACGCTAAACTTCTCAGCCAGCTCACGTGATGTCAGGTGTGGATCACTTTCGACACAGGCGCACAAACGGTCATTGTCAATAAGTGAGGGTCGACCACTCCTTGGGTGATCTTTGAGATCGAATTGGCCACGCTGAAACTTCCTAAATCAATCTTAGGTTGTGCGATTGCCAATTGTGCCTTCTCCATATGCTTGGTTGATACGACGTTCCGAGTGAACAGCGTTTAGCCCGGACTTGTAATCATACAGTAACATAGTACGTTGCTGTTCACGAGAGATAATCATTTTATCGGCCATATTTGAAAATTTAGATATCTGAAATTATGAAAATATACAATTAAAAAATATTGCAATTAACTATATATAAATCAATAAAACAATAAATGTATATTGTTGCATTGTTTCGTTGTATATCATTGTTAATAAAAGTTGTGCGAGAACTTTGTTTCCAACCTGATATTTTACAATATGAAAATTTCATAAATCTTTAAAATTCAAAATTATAATCATGAAAATATATTGATTATTTTGCCGTACACTTTGACGGGACAAACCCGATCTTCAGACCGCTTTTGAAACAGGTTTTTTTTCATGATCTTCTTGCTGATTTTTAACATTAAAATAAGTAAGAACAGAAATCAAGATTGCAATTTATTTCAACAATAAAACAAAATTCAATGCATAATGTAAATGTTCATTGAGCGGAGTTTAAAAGGAATTGTTGGAAATGTCCACCACATTCCTCAAAAATTTTGAAACTTCTTAAAAATATCCATATGAGCGGCGTACAGATTCAGAGCTAATGTTTTCAAAAAGATGAGAAAGTTTACTACTTAATTCAGCTAGACTGCTTGGCCCTGGAGAAGCATACAATGTATCGCGAATATTAACCCATAACCAAAAGCTGTTTGGTGTCAGATCAGGGCTTCTTGGAGCCCATTCAAGCGTCCATCAATTTTCGAATCGTTGAGTGAATTTTTGTATTATAAGCGAAATGTCAAGGAGTGGCATTCTGTTTGTACAGCAACATCTAATTTCGTCTATAACATAACAATCAGATTACTACAGTGGTCAGTATGTTTAGAAAGATTTCTTTATTCACATTCGAGTCTCTAATTTTAAAATGCCAATTTTTGCAGAAATTAATGCCTAGCAATTAATTGATGGTGATTTAATCTTTTTCTTCAAAATTGCATGTGAATTTTTAGCAGAATAAATGAATGAATTATGATGGGTAACGAAACCATTGAGAATGAATGTTGCCTCATCACAGAACACAGTATTATGAACAAATTGACCTCCAATTTATGTTTCTGTAGGATAAAACGAGTAAAGTAGAGTTGTTTTGGATAGTCACTCTTTATAATCTCCTTATTTTAATTCACAATAAATTAAACGTTTCGTATGTAATTATTATTTATTTTTTTTATTAAATCTATTTATTGGTTTTTAATTATTATAAATATTTATATTTATATAAAAAATAAATATTTATAAATATTTATATTTAAATCAATGATATTTTATTTTAAAATTAATAAATTAATGATAATTAATATTATTTCAATTAATATATAAACATTACATACTAATTTACTAGTTTATCTATTACTTTTCACAATATTCGGTGATGAAATTTACTAGAAAAAAATTTATTTTGATCTTAAAAAATTATATTATAAAACAATTATAAAACAAATTTCTAGGTCATAATATTATTTGTTTAAATAATATTTCATGCAGTTTTATTTCTAGTTAAATAAAATTTTTTTCTTCCAGATACCAAAAATTTCCTTAATTTTGGATTACTTCACAATGAATAAAGCAAATAGGACTAGCTGCATTGAGTGTGGTGAGCATTACAAGGTGCCAAGCTGGAGCACAACAGAGATAAGAGATCATCTGAGGACGAAGCACAAGACCATCTTTGCAACACTAAAAGCAAGGGAGGCCATAGCGAAAGCAAAATCAACAGTTGGAACTGTCGATACAAACTCTGACTCTGATAATGACTTTAAAGTGGGAACCTCTTCTGGTGATGGAGCATCAAGAGCAGCCACTATCACGACCTCATCCAGAAAGAGGTCAAGAAAAGACAAAATGTGCAGTGAAAAAATACCAACAAAGCGCATATTTACCAAAAGTCCATGGTCTAAGAATGACGACCAACAGAAGAAAGTTTTCGCAGCAATGATTCAGTGGATAGCAAGTGCCATGTTGCCTTTTAATATAGTTGATAACTATGAGTTTCTTTACTTTGTGAAAGTAAGTACTAAAGGGCAGTATAAGCCAATTCCTTCAAGGACCATTTCTCGTACTAAAATTCCGATGTTATACAATGCAATGAAGGCAGCAGTTGATAACAAATTAAAAGAAGACAAACCTCATCTGCATGGAATATCATTCATGTCTGATCTGTGTACCAACAAGACCACCAATGCAGCATAAATTGCTATGACTGTTCACTACATTGATTCTGATTGTCAAATGAAGCGTTTCTTAGTCACCTTACAACACTTTGCTGGCAAACATTCATCGGAAGAAATCGCAAAAAGATTGGATATCCTCACTAAAGACTTAAACTTTGGACCAAATGTGCGCACAACTATAACATGCGATGATGGAGCAAACATAAAGAAATTCGGAAAGGATTGTGTTATAAATGATGTGTTCTGGTGTGTTGATCATAAGATAAATTTTGTAGTGCAAAGTGCTGCATCAAAATGTAAGTTGTGGAGAGATTTAAGTGATAAGATGACATGGCTGGTTAGCTTCTTCAATCATTCTCAGAAGTCAAAGGATTCACTTATTGCCTAAGCATTGAAAAGTCCAGGTATCACAATTACCAAAATAGTTCAAAGTTGCTCAACCAGTTGGAACAGTGACCTTTATCAATTAAAATCTATCAATGAGCTATTGCCTGTCATCAAAATTGTTGCAGAAAGAGATGTTTCACAAAATCTAGTCAACAAACTGCCAGATGAAGAGGAGATTGAATAATTGAGTACAATGATTGAACTGTTGACAAAATTTAAAGAACTCTCCCACCTTGCAAGTGCAGAGAACGAGGTCTCTATAGTCCATGTCATTCCAAAGCTCTTTGATCTGGAAAACGAATTGTAGTCAATATCACATCCCCGTTACATAGGATCAACATTACATGGCATTGGGCAAAGGTACCACATGACAAAAGTATCCCTGCAGGACGCTGTGTTTAATATGTGCAAGGCCGAACTTAAGAACAACCCCTCACCCCACACATCACAATCCTCAATTGATGACATACAACAAGACACTAACACACACAGCCACTAAAACGCATAACAACTGCGTACATAAGAAGGTCTTCTATCAGTTTGAAGGTTCAAACTTTTGGAAAAGTGGTAGATAACTCGGAAGGAGTGACCTCCTTGATGGCGGAAATCAAAGCAGAATTAGAAAACTATTTAACAACAACACCGATTGCCGATAATGGTGACATACTTCGTTACTGGAAAAATCAAGCACTTAATTATCAGAAACTTGCTCGCTTCGCAAGGAGACTATTTGCGATTCCAGCAGCTTCCTCCAGCTCTGAACGAGTGTATTCCACAGCTGGAAATATATGTGGTGAGAGAAGAACAAATTTATCAGCACCGAAAGTTGAAAACTTGTTTATATATAAGAGAACTTAAGACAGATGAAGAAAATGAATAATTGGCATTTTATAGTTTGATCCAATTTTTAAAAATAAATTTGAAATTTTCTTGTTTTCGTTTTTGTAAATTTTCTTTGCCATTATTGTGGCACAATAGCAAATATCAATGATCAAATAAAAATTTAGATCTGAATTTAGCTGCTTTATATTTAAATGTTATTTTTCGATGCATTTTTTAACGATGCAGGTGTTTGATGCATCGTTTAACGATGGAGGTTTTTCGATGCAATGTTAAACGGTACATCGCCGCTCCCTAGCTGAAACTGTCGAAATATATTATCATCATATGTATTTTAAAATGGCGTTCTTATTATTTTATCAAATAATTGTCATTATTTTTTAAAATTATTTATAATCAGTTTTAATATGATTTTTCGTTTTCTTCTTTTAATATGTTTAGTTTTCGATTTTCTTTGATCATTATTATCGAAATTTATTTATGTTGATTAAAAAAGATATTAAATTTGCTGTTATTTGTAAAATTGTTCCCATGATATTTCTAGAATTTGAAGATTAAATTGAAAATTACTAATAAAATGTTGTTTAAAATTTGAAAAATTTGTCATTAGAAAATGAAAAATCAAGATTAATTTTTTTTGAAAAATAACAATAAGAAATACAAAGATATAAAAAGATCATAAATAAAATAAGATATTTATTGAATAAATAAACCAGTTAATAACACCATTAAAAAAATCAAATTTTAAAAAAGGTTTCAAGTCATTTGCAATATATTTCGATGGATTTTATCAAAAAATTTGCTTATGTGTTACAAAGGTTATTGTATAATTTACCATGGAGACGGGCTCAGCACTGATTCCAAGGGTGGTTCTCAACTTTTGATTAAATAATACAACTGATATGGGGATATTTCGGTGGCCCTTTACTCATCGTACAAAATGTGTTTACACAGGCATAGCTCTACAGAATCACACTGCATATAGTCATGATTGGTCCTTTCTGACTGGGAAACCGAAGCGTGCCCGAGCATTGAAAGCTAGCATTCTTGCATCTAAAGCTGCGCGAGAAAGTCAGTAGGCTCTGTATTGCCTATTTATGGTTTCTACCCGACACAGAGTCTATGGCTCTCTACCCGGTACGCCAATGGGGGTAATGTAGTCTCTACGATTTTCAGTTCTCCTTCCAGTCGGGGGAGGCTTATATTGTACAAAATATGTGAAATAATTTCAAGAAAGTTGAAGATATACTTCTTTGGATATCAATTGATAAATAGATTTAATGAATAACACAACTAAAGAAACTCAACAAATAACTATCTTTTAATACCGGTGTAGTGTTCACTAAATCGCATCAGCAGTAGCAACCAATTAAGAATTTTTTTTAAGTGATATGTAATTTAATTTTTTGATTTTTAATTTTGAAAAAATTTCTTAATTGGATTTGCGACCCCTGAAATTTTTAAAATTGGAAAAATTCAGACGTCCATTAAAAAATTGTAATACAATGAACAATTTAAAAAAATCATTATAAAAAAAACTGTGTAGAATTTAATTTGTAATTGTTTAAATAATAAAAGATTTAGTGATGTCAATAAAATATGGATTGCCTAATTATTAGTTATTATTAAATATATATAAATATATACTAATTCGATTTTTAATATTCCCAATTGTCTTTACGGAATCGCTTTTTACGGGTTTCAAATCATTTTTGGTTTTTTTTTCACTTTCAATTCTAATGGAAAGTTCGCAAGTAAATAGCGGCGCATATACGAGTGCTTTTCATCCCTCATCGATCGCCGCTGTCAACAGATCGAATCAAAACGATTTGACCGGCGATTTAAATGGCGCATTTGCGCGGGGATTGAATGCGAATCACGGACCATTCACGATGGCTAAAAATCAGCGACCAAGAGAGAAAGATTTACCTATCTTGAATAATGATGAACTCATGAATTATCGGTATATGACTGAATGGAATCCCTTCCAGGCGGCACGGAACATATCTATGTCTCCTAACGCTATTTTGTCGAGTCAGTTCAGACACCAGAATTGCTCACACGGACACGCACATGGTTCTGGACACGCGGCACATGGATTACTCATGAATTCGCCTCTCCAACAGCAGCAAGCACGACAACCCGGTGCTGTTTTGTCACAAATGACCGAACCACGATCTTTCATCGTCTGGATCACGGTGCGTGCGGGTGTGGTGGGGACCCTTCGAAAGTACGAACGCCACCAAAATATGGTAAGTCTTATCGATCGGCGAGCGAATCTTCCCGTGTCGCATTTTAGTGCGTGACCACTCAGCTCGTTCCACGAGATCCACGGAACACATCTCGGGCAAGTCAAATATCGACTACAACAACCGGTTAATATCACAACCTAACTTCATCTACAAATTTCATGAATTTTACTCGTAATATTGTTACCTTTACCAAATCGAATATGCTTCATAATCTTTTTATGCAAAAGCCAGACTTTAAAAATTTAATAAATTTTAGATTTTTTGATTATAAAACTGAACATCTATCAATATTTTTTTCCTTATTATTACAATGAAATAAATGTCTAATATGTTGTTTCGTGTGAGGCCAATAAGTACTTAGATTTGACAAGAAGATGATACGGCAACGAAAATAAATTTGTATTACAGAATTACAATGTAACAGAGATCCATTTCTGAATACATCAGCTTTGTTCGCCAACGATTTATATCATAAAGTCCCCTTAGGTAGCCACGTTTTCTCAAATTTCAATATAATTTCTTTGTTCCTTTTCTTCTTGTAAATTAAAAAAAACTAATCTTGTGTTGGATAGATTACAATTTAACATCACAATTGGATAAACATAAAAAATTTCAATAAGTGAATTTAAATAACAAATAAAAAAATAAAGATTTTTGACGCGCGATATAAAAATACTTTTAATTATATTTTTGTGAATAAATCACACGTTTTATTCATAATTTGTTTTCTTTGGATTTTCTATAAATTTTATTTGTTTAGTCGGTCTATTTGGACATTTCACCACTATTTCTGATTTTGAAAATATGATTTAGTGAAACCCCACTTGCATTTTTAAAGAATTTCGGAGACATTCGATCAAAAAATATTTATACTTAATCTTTCAATTTTTTTGCAGTAGCTAAACGGCAACCCTTAAGATACTTCCTAAAGCTGTTAAAAAGTGTAAAATAATGGGAACTTGGCTGCTTAGCACTAAATAACATAGTCAATTCATTGACCCTTCCTTGTAAAGCCAAGCAATTATAATTATTCCATACTATCGAAAAACAGTGTCGACATTGATTTGAGCCAGTGAGAGGTACCATAACAGAGTTTTCGTGGTTTACATTTATTAGAGGTTCTTGGAAACTCGTCAGAATTATTAATATCAGACATTAAAACTTTTATTTTACCACAACAAACAATGTTTAAATCTAATATTTAAACAAATTTATTTTTTTTTGAGAAACTATTTATTTCATAAATCTTAAACCGATATAGATAAAAATACATATAAATACTCATATTTGCTTTTTTTATTACTTCTATAATTACGATAACACTTTAAAATATTTAATCGTTTCATTTAATTTTATTACTTTTTTAAAATCGTTTCACATAAAAATTATACACTTTTTTT